>CAJHQP010000850.1:0-146904 GCA_905132765.1 Moricandia arvensis
AAATAAAATTAGGGTAGATCTTAAGAGAATCTGCAGTTTCCTAAAATATCTTCGCGGGGATCAAGGCTCTACTTGATTCTGGGGTTGTTCTCCGGGACAGAATTCAAATTTCTCCTTTTTTCATGTTTTCCTCCAAAGTTACACAACCTCTTTTGTACCTGAAATGTCTCGAATAGAACTGTAAGTATCTTACAATTGCATGAGAAATTGGTTAAGAACCATTTCTTAACTTTTAATTAAGAAAAATTAGAACTATCTCTTAAATAAGATATATAAGAACCGGTTCTTAGCCGAAAAGTATTAAAAAATATCAAATCATAAATTAAAAACTCCAAAATAAGAACCTCGGTTAATCATACTCTTATGATATAGTTGAATGCGTTCCATCCCCAATAAGTCTTGGGCTCAAGTCTTGGGCAAGTCTTGAGTACCTCGAAAATTCTTTCTGATCATTTCATTTTAATAAGACAACAACCATCATAGGAGAACAAGAACATCAACAACAAAAGAATCACGTAAACACTTTTTCGAAAAAACAAGCAAGAACGATGAAGCAAAGCAGGTAATAAGCAAGGTTTATAGCGAATCATGTAAACCTTGTCTTTCTTGCTTCTTCCACACGTAAGGACATACTGTCTCACTGTGTAATGTGAACAATAAAAGTATAGTTTTAATAATCTCTCATAGATCTGGAGAATATTTTTTAGAAAATATTATATGGATGGTCACTTTTTAAGTTTTCAATAACACAATAAGACATTTTCTTCCACGTACACATTTTTCTCTAACTTCACCTATTTTCGATTAGTTTTTCAAGTTAAAAGAAAACTATTTTATAAATAGTAAAATTCACTCTCATTTCTTTCATCTTCTTTCTTTTACTAAAACTTTCTCATCTATTTCTTTTTAAAATCTTTGTTTTTTAATTTATTTTTGTAAAAACTTTATCCTTACAAAATTTAGATTGAGCCATAAATTTAACTTTTAGTGACTGATTCATCGCCGCAGACCATAGACGTCATGATTGATGTAAGTCGAAAACCACTCCACCGCAATTCACATGTACAACGAGCTCCAGCGCAATCTCCTTTCTTCTATACGGATCTTCTCTTCTACGGTGTCTCAAGTCCAATGGAAAACTTCAACGTCGTGCCCTCAACCTCTATTCCATGGTGTTCCAAAAGGTCTTCGTGGTGATCTCAGCCTCTCTTCGTGCCTCTGGTGGAATGTAAAGGGAAGCCGTCGGTGCATCCAAGATTGCATCGTCATTTTTGAACCTTAAAATGAAGTTTCCTTAATTTTTATATTTAGTCTTGTAGTTTTAATTATTTCCACTATTGCCCCAGAATTTTCAAATTTGCAAATAAGTACTCTTGAGTTATTCCAAAATTTCTAAATTGTATTTTAGACCCTATCAAATGAAATAATATATATACCAAAAATTCTAAATGCATCTAAACAAAAACTATATTCAAAATCATTAAAATTATCAAAAATCATTAAAATTATCAGATATCATAATTTGATCAACGTACAGATCAATCATGTGTTTTTTTTACATAATGATGTACACTGAAATATATATATATATATATATATATATATGTACACATTGACGATATTTAATAATCTGAGTACATTACAAGTATTATTTCCTAAACTAAATTAATATTCATGTCTCTTAAGATTATATACATTTATCAAATTTTGTTTTCAAAAATTTGTAGTTCTAAACTCACACCCGATTAATCTGTGTTTTTTGTTAACTTGTTATGTATAGATCTACTACTAAACTTATACTTTTGAATTCTCAAATATTATATTTTACTAAATAGGTGTACATGTGATCATTACATAAGTTAAGTGGTGTACATGTGAATCCTTAAAACAAAATTTTAGTAAAACTTTGGTTCCATTCTATATACGCCACCGCTAGATGTTTTAATAGATTATTAATCATGTATGCATGATATTTTTGATTGTGTGATATGTATATATAATGGAAACAAAGTTTTATTGAATTTTTGTCATCTAAATCCATCGATACAAACTTAACTTTCATAGCATACTTATGTGTGTCTGTAAAATCTTTTTCCACATACTTCGTCATATCGAGCTGCTCCAATATGAAAGTATGCTGCAATGTAAAAAGAATTGTTATTTTGTGTACAATTTTGTGGTGTACACTTTGTGACGTGTATACGTGTACATCAAAAATGAACCAACATATATGAAGAATTTGTACACATAGAGGTGGATTAACGGTTGCTTACTAAAAAAATACCAAAAATACATAACAAAATAGATTAAATCAACTTGAAGATGGTGTACATGAAAATGGGTTAACACACGATTTTATGTATTATTCATATATAATAATTATTGGATTTAGATGTTAGTTCATTTAAATATTTAATGCATTTAATTATGTGCATATATGTGATCAATTACATTAATAAGGGGACTGTAGTACATAAGTGGTTAATTTTGGGCTAAATCAAATAGACAATTTTTTGTTTGGAAAGTTTGGAGGCAAAAGTGAAAGATATCAAAAGACCAATGACTATTCGTGTAATTATGAGATGTACTGAAATGAACAATAAATAAGTTTGTGGGTTATTTTGTGTACACGTTGTGACGTGTACACATGTACATCAAAATGAACCAATATATGTGAAGAAGTTGTACACATATATGTGGATTGGTAATTGATTACTAAAAAAACAAAATACATAACAAAATAGATCAAGTCAAACTAAAAATGGTGTACATGACAATATACATACATATAATTTTGTGTGTTATTCATATCTAATGGATTTTAGCATTTTATTATAGTTCATTTAATTCATGTTGACGATATATGTTAATGTATACATGTGCATACATATATAAACATAAACACATGTAATTTTTGTACATGTGTACATATATATATATATGTAAACATAAACATATATAATTTTTGTATATATTTACATGTATATATATATGTGTGTGTATGATTGAGTGGTGTATACATGTATCGTTTGTACATCATGTAGTTAAATTTGTGTTCATTTTTTTCATGTGCATATAACTATATACATATATTATTACAACAACATACAAAAAAAAAATCATATGTAAAATAAATTTATATCATTACAACGTACACTAGAAATTTTGTGTATATATTGTATGTACATACATATATCATTACAACGTACATAAGAAATGACTCATATCCCATTGATATGTTATGGTTTTAGTGATAACTAGCTTCTCATTTAACTCAATTTAATTGTTATAAAATTATATATATATATATATATATATATATATACTAAAATGTACATTTTAAAATTTTGGTTCAAATCAAAGGGATTAATTTTTAAATCAGATACTTATAGGGAATAGACAAACTAAAACAAACGACATGGATCATTGTTACAAAATTGAAAAATTTGGTTGGACTAGATTGCACAATTAAAAATTTCGAGGAAAATTTGTAAAGAAACTTAAACATATTAAAAGTGTGAAATAAATTTGAGAATAAACATAAGTTGGAGGATTAAATGTGAAAATAATCAAAACTTGACCATTGTTGCCCTAATCAAGCTTCTTTTAGAACAATAAAATAACAACAATGATTTCGGCATGCACAACTCTGATAACGAGCATGATGACCACTTCGAGGAAGAGAAAATTTAACATTGACGTGGATTGCAGTAGAGCTCTGTCAAAATGGATCTCGCGGTTTGAGATCGAACGGAGCTCTTCGACTGCTCTGTCTCGTGTTGTTTTTTTTCATTCGATAATGGAACTCTTAAGAATAAAAAATATCTTACAAAATAATAAAAACTCAAAAATTATCTTAAAAATACGATGTAATTTTTAAATATAAAATATACGGAAGATATTATGTTCCAAATATAAAAAAAGAATATAAGATTTTGTTCAACTATATAAGGAAATATATTTCTAAGATATACCATACAGTTTGGGTATTCGTCTATATATAGTATATTTCTAAAATATAAGTGTTGGAATGTTTAATATATTAGTAGTAAAGTAAAATAAAAAAATGATCTGTGCGATCGCCGACGAGAACCTTGTTTTCGGTCGCATATAGATTCAAAGCACCGACATGTATCCCACATAGTGTGTGACAACCAGCCCATGTGATTTCTCGTTTTGAGTTTATATTTTGTTAGTCAAACCATTTAAATTAGAGAAGCAAATATTATTAATAATGTTTTAACAGCTGTCTCATTAAACCCTCCTTACTTTATAAACAGAGAACCCTCTCTGGAGTCAATACCTCTTCCCTCTTTTTTTTTTTTTACTTACTGTCGTTATGTTCGCGCCGCCGGTCATCTTCTCTGCCCCTGAACCGATGGAGAAAGCCCTTTTCTCCGAATCAACCCTGAGTCAACTCGGCTTCCCTAACGAGTTCCCTTATGAATTCGACTCCGCTTTCACCTCCCCGGGGGACTCAACAGAGACAGAAGATGAAACAAGCGAAGACGAAGATGACTTCTTCGCCGGGTTGACTCGCAGACTCGCCCTCTCTACTCAGCGCCTCCCTTCTCCTCCTCCTCCGCTCTTCGCCAAGGCTGCTGAGGTTTGTTACAAGTTTTACTCTTTTTAAAGTTTCGTTCATCGTTATCAATCTCTCTTTCTTTAGGTGAACTCGACTGAGTCAACTCGGAGTGGACTCGGGAGCTTGGCAACCTCTGGAGACAAAAGTCCCAACGGTCCGTTCTCGCAAGCCCCTTCACCGCCGCAGTCTCCGGTCCATGAAGAAGACTCTTTGAAAGTCATATCTGCTGCAGCTGGAGAAGTCGCCAAGATTAAAAGTGCAAATCTTGATTCAAAACCTAGTAGCCGCACAAACCCTAATCCTTTCATCCCATACCCTCAAAACGCTGCGTTTGGTAGCTACTACTACTGGCTACAGCAGCCACCATATCTTCAATCTCCGATTAAACTTGACTCGACATCGCAGCCCGCTTTGAACGCGTTTCCTCATCCTGTTTTCGCCGCCCCAACCGCCGCTAAACAACCGTCTGCTGGTACCGGCGTTTTCACCGCCGTGAAACAACCGTCTGTTGGTACCGGCGTTTTCCTTCCCAAGATTCACCGGAGCCCTTCTGTTTCCCGTAAGAAAGGAGGTAACTTTAACCAATTTTCAGGAGGTGGATGTGTTAAGCTTCCGACAAAGGTTGTTCAGACACAACATCTTAAACCTGAAACATTCTCTGGTCGGTGTAACTCACGTTCGCAAGCTCGTAATAGTACTAATTCGAACATTCTCAACCTCAGCTCCGAAACACATTTCCCGAAGCTGCAGTAACAATGGCTGTCTGAAGGAAGAGAGACATGTTCAACAAGAATAAATGTAACTTGGAAGAAAACAGAGATGGTCGTAGTTAGACTTATTGTCGAGATTTTGATGGATACTAGTTATAGTGAAGAAGAATTGTGTGGGGGTGAATTGGATTGATATTTATTAGTTATTGCTTAATTTATATTGTTGATTAGGGGAATAACCAAATTGGGTTTTCATAAGAACTATTTTTTGGTGGCCTTGGGAGGAATTTTCAGCTGCTCTTTCCTTGGGTGAAGGTTTTGTCTTTGTAGTTGTAGTTGCAGTGCAACAACATGGAGGGTATGTTGAGAGTACTTTAGGGTGTTTTCAACAGTTTTTGGAATCCATGGGGTTGCAGTAAACTATCTGTAATTTTTGTTTTATTGGTTTGTTTCAATAAATGAAGCCAAGTTTGTAGTGAATCATAGTGTTAATGAAAAATAGATTGTATCTGGAACTATTTCCATGAATTTACTTAACGATGATGAAAGCTTATTACATTTGTTTTTCTACATTTTGAAAATTTAAGTCTGATAGATTTGGATCTCGAGATGATCCATCTTGTGTTTGACAACGGTTTGCCACATATTTGTTGGAAAGAAATATTGCAGTTTAATTCTGAAATAGTATTGAAATGGCAAAAAAAGATAGAAGAGAGTAAAGAAAACTTGAGAGCACTCATCAAAGTTTTGTATGTTATGTTTTCCAATCCTCTCTTGACATGATAAATATTAGTTGTTTGAGTTTGGGAAAATTCCTTATAAATATCCGAATTAATTTTCATTTGTTAAAAAAATACATAAACTATTAGGATTTTCCAATTAATACACATATTAATTTTGGTTTCCCTATAAATACATAAATTTTTGAAATTCAGAAGTTTTACCCTTCGATTTTGACGACGTCAACTCTGTTTAGCGGAGTGTTAAGACGCCGTTAGTATTTTATTAAAAAAATTCCTTAAAAATACACAAATTAATTTTAATTTGTTAAAAACTACACGAACTATTGAGGTTCTCCAATTAATACACAAACTAATTTTGGTTGATCTATAAATACATGAAATTTTAAAATTCAGAAGTTTTACACCTCGTTCTTGTTATAATCGTGTTTGTTGGTTGGGCCTCCGTGATCTTCTCTTTCGTCTTTTATAGATCCTAAGATCTCTAGGAAATCTTTTTATTAGTTATATTTGAAGTTTAGTTATGAATGTTTGTTTTGAGGTTTAAACAATGTTCTTTAAAGTCTAAATAGTATTTATTATGTTTCTAGAATTGTTGGTTGTTAACTTTAATTTTGATGTTTTATTATGTATGATTTTCATTGGTACAAGGTTTTGGTTTGTCATAAATCGTGATATGTTTAATGTTGTTACATATATTTCAATAACAATTCTCGTATGGTTGATACGAGTTTCACAAAATTATATTAAAAGACAACAATAGGGTTCGAGGAAGCTAAATACACCTTTTTTTAAATATTGAAATATATTGAGTTTAGTCAAGTATAAATTATTATTTTTAAAACCAATAACTCGATTAGTATCAGAAACTATTTTGGATTCAACCAGATCTTGGACATGTAACTAAACATGAACCAAACCCGACTAAACATGAACCAATCCGAACAAAATTTTTGTAATATTTGAATGGGGTTAAATTTCATAAACCCGAATGCAACCAAACCGAAACCCGATTGCCAGCCCTATGACAATAAGTACTGAATCAAAAGAGATATTCTCTAAAGTGATAGGAAAATAAGACTAATAAAAAGGTCCCCCCAAAATTTTGGGATATATAAAAGATGAAAGATAAGATCACAGAGGCCCAACCAACAAGCACGATTACAACAAAAACTATGTGTAAACCTCTGAATTTCAAAAGATCATGTATTTATAAGATAACCAAAATTAGTCTATGTATTAATTAGGAAACCTTAATAGTTTGTGTATTTTTTAAGAAACAAAAACTATTTTGTGTATATTTATGGAAATTTTTAATTAAATGCTAACGACGTCTTAACACTCCGTTAAATAGAGTTGAAGTCGTTAAAATCAAAATGTAAAACTTCTAAATTTCAAAAGTTTATGTATTTATAAACAACCAAAATTAATCTATTATTAATTAAAAAAACCTTAATAGTTCATGTATTTTTTAGCAAATCAAAATTAATTTGTGTATTTTAAAGGATTTTTCCCTTTGAATTTGGTATTATCGTTCATAATTTTTAAAAATGAGTATTGCATTTAGCCATCTAGGGATGACGAGAACAATCACAACCAAAGATATTTTGAATGTTAAGCCAGTTTCATCTCGTAGTAGAATTACCTTTTCCCCTTTTTCTTTCGAAGCTGAAAATGACACATCCCTCTCTAGTCTCTAGACCAAAACCTCCTCCTTTTCTCCGGCCGTTATTTGATCGACTTTTGGCCACAACGTCGGTTAGGTTTGCGTTTTGCCCTCTTCTTTTTTTGTATAGTTGTCTGTTCCAAACTGTGAATCTCTTAAAAATCATTTTTAGGTCTTGTGAAGTTTGGTCAAAGCCCATTAGACCTATTCAGTATTGGGCCGGTTTTGCACAAGTTAAGCATAGACAATCTATAAGCTTAGTCGACGAAATTCATTAGGTTAAAGGCTAATATAATATGTATGGTCAAGTAAAAGAAACAGTTATTCTTCTTCAGCCCCAAGAGATCAAGCTATAGAAAGAGATCAAGTTACAGAAGAGAGACAAAGACATTATTCTAAGCATAGATAACATAGTTGAGCTCATATTGTTCTACCTTAAAGACCTTGAGACTAATTGTATCTTCTTGGTGTTTCTCAACCATCACAGTTCTATAAGTGATTAGTTCTTATAACTCTTTATTGATCTAGTAGAGTTTAGGAGCAAGATTTCTCCCACGAGATGTATCGATTAAAGGTCGGGAACTCGTTAAAGTTGGTTGTGTTCATTAGCTAAACATTCAAGTAACAAGTTGGTCCTTTAGGTTGAGAATCATATCAGGCTGAAATCGTAACAAAGTGGTATCAGAGCCCTCAAGTTTAAGGCGTGTGATTAATCTAAGCAAATAGGAAGGCTAGCATGTCCAACTCACAGATTGAAGTGGACATGTTTGATGGAATATGGGACTTTTCACTGTGGAAGGTCAGGATGTTGGCACACTTCGGCTATGGGTTTGAAGAGTATTCTGGATGATGAGAAGCTGCTAAAGGATCCACCTACTGCAAAGGAAGAGCTTGAGACAGCTACGAAAGTTCCGCAGAAGGGACTAACATGAATTGCAAAGACAGTTCCGAGTATAGATCCAGTTATGTCGAGAAATCTGAGAAGTCAAATGACTTGATACTATTGAACGTGGGTAATAAAGTCCTACGTAAGATCAAACACTACGAAACGCAGCATCAATGTGGTCAACGTTGAACAAGTTGTACATGGAGACATCTTTACCAAATATAATCTACATTCAGCTAAGGTTCTCTACATTCAAGATGTCTAATTCCAAGAGCATCGATGAGAATGTTGATGATTTTCTGAAACTGGTGGCATGCCTCAACAATCTACAAGTAGAAGTGTCTGGGGAGGTGTAAGTCATCATGTTATTGAGTTTACTATCGCACCGGTATGATCAGTTGAAAGAGACTCTAAATATGGTAAAGACACTCTGAGTCTCAACGAGGTTACTGAAGCTGCAAGTTCAAAGGAACGAGAGCTGATTGAAAGCGGAAGGGGTTCAAGGTTCGCAAGAGAAGGATTGTATGTTGACAGAGGCAGATCAGATAATAGGTCAAACCATGGCAGTGGAAGGAGTGTAAAGGGAAGATAGAGGAGCGAATTTGGTAGGTCAACGTCTCGACCTAAAGGTAACAAGGGCTCCTTTATTTGTGGAAAGAAGGGACACTTGAAAAGAGAATGTCCTGATTGGAAGTATACCAAACCAGAGAACTCATCCAACATTAAAGAGGAACCGAAACAGCCTCTGGTGTTAACTATGAGCACTCAGATACACATGAAAAGTGGGTCATGGACTCTGATTTTTCTTTTCACATAACTTTAGACAAAGAGTTTATGTTCGATCTGAAAGATTTCTAAGGAGGCAAGGTGCTGATAGCTAACAATACTCACAACAATATCCAGGGAATTGGGAAGATAAAGATAAGAAATCCAGATGGCTCAGTTGTAGCCCTCACGGGTGTAAGATACCTGCTAGGAATGAGACATAATTTAATCTCATATAGAATCCTGGAGACTTCATGTTGCAGGTATGAAGGGAAAGATTTAATGGTTCACTTCTACAAGGATGATAAAAAGGTGATCTCTGGAAAATATCATCAAGTTTTGTATTATCTGCAAGGATCATTGTTAAAGGGCGAGGCAAACTTGTCCAACAAAAAATGTGATCGGACAAGTCTGTGGCACTCAAGACCTGGACACACGAATCTGAAGAGTATGAAAGTTTTAGCGAATGAGGGATACATGCTTGAGAGAGAGGTTGATGACTTGAAGTTTTTCGAAGACTGTGTGCTGGGGAAGTCCATAAACAAAGCTTCCCAGTTTCAAAACATGTTACAAAAGGAATCTTAGACTATGTGCATTCGGACATGTAGGGTTCACCATCAACACCAGCCAGTTTTGGAGGCTGCAAGTACTTCATAACCTTCATTGATGATTAGTCTAAGAAAGCATGGCTATATTTTCTAAAGACTAAGAGTGTTGCATTTACTACATTCAAGGAATGAAAGGTTGCTGTTGAGACCCAGACATAGAGGAAGATCAAGTTTATGAGGACAGACATGGTTTGGAATTTTGCAACAGAGAGTGCAAAGATGTAGGCATCAAACGACATAGAACATGTACCTACACTCCACAGAAAAATTGAGTGTCAGAGAGGATGAATCAAATTATAATGGACAAGGCCATGTGTATGCTTGTTGAGACATGGTTAGATCAAATTCCATTTCATCAGGGACCTAGTATCAAATGGAGAAGCAATCCTAAACAAGATCCACAACATAGTTAATCCAACATATTTTCTCGCTAAGACCGTACCTGGTCAGAAGTTCTAGCTATGTTACGAGCTTGTAAACCTTCACTGAGATAGAAACGGCCACACCATGTAACTCCAGAGTAGACAAGAATACCTCACAATACATGTCACATAACATAGGGTTAACATGTGTCAAGGCAGAGAGGATGAGTTACTCAAAGTGTTTGAAAAAGGACTACCTGGCAAAGGGGATGAACTCGTGGTAACACTCACGTGTTCAAGGTGGAGCATCTTTCACCTGAAAGCAAATAGAGAGACAAGATAGTCACTGTTAAGAAGGCTTAATCAAAGGGAAATAATGATTCAAGTTTAGACTTAACTTGAAGATTCTTGTCAAAGGCAGAGGAAAATGCGCATGCAAAATCTGGTTGAACAAGTATTTACGACTGATCATAATTATGAGGTTAAAGGGTATGAGTCATTAACACTTGGTCAATAATCATAAAGTCGCTACCACATCTAGTAGAAGCATGTGTGAGTTATATCTTAGAGGAATCATCATGAATTGTCTGAGTCAAAGGTTTCAGTTGAACATGCTCAGAAGTAGTATGAGACGTCGCTTTGGTCTTACGATCACCATCGCCAAGGCAAAGTTTCGAGTCATCTTGAGTGGACAGGGTCACCTCAAGTACATAACTAAAAGACTGAAGCTTTAGCAATCAACCATCATTGGTTGAGGTTGAGTTCAAGATCCATCATTGAAGCTCATCAGGAGAAACATGCATCAAGATCGGTGGTCAAATCGACCAGTTACCTCTACAAAACCAAAGTGGTTTCAAGAGAAATAAGTCAAGGAAGAAGGTCAGAGTTACCTGAGGTTCAGCAAAGTGAACAAAGATGGTGTTCAACAGAAACGTTCACCAAAGGCAAAGCGGTGACTAATTGGAGATGAGAGAAGGGAGATGAAGAGAGAATGTATTCGCTTTCTATGGTTTGTCACAAGTAAGAAGAGACAGAGACCAAGAAGTATCGACACATACGCAAGGGTTATGGGCTTGGGCCAACAGGTGGAGTTTTGTGAGGTTTGGTCAAAGCCCATCAGACCAGTTTAGTATTGGGCCGGTTTTGCACAAGTTACACGCGGACAATCTGTGCGTTTAGTCGATGAAGCCCATTAGGTTAAAGGCTGTTATAATATGTGCGAGGTCAAGTAAAAGAAACAATTCTTCTTCTTCAGCCACATAGATCAAGCTACAGAAAGAGATCAAGCTACACAAGAGAGATAAAGACATTAGTCTAAGCATAGATAACATAGTTGAGCTCATATTTTTCTACCTTAAAGGTCTTGAGACTAATTGTGTCTTCTTGGTGTTTCTTAACCATCACAGTTCTATAAGTGATTGTTTCTTGTAACTCTTTCTTGATATAGGGGATTTTGGGAGCAATAGCTCTCCCACGAGACATACCGGTTAGAGGTTGGGAACTCGTTAAAGTTGCTTGTGTTCATTAGATAAACATTCAAGTAACAAGTTGGTCGCTTAGGTTGAGAATCATATGAGGCTGAAATCATAATATGTCCAGATTTTCAATCTTGAGAAGAAGGTTTTGCAAGAGGTGATTATGGCTCATTGAGTCTATGATTCATTTGGGTCTTAGATCTTATGTGTTGCCATTTTGTGGGTTCATCTCTTCTATGACCTGACTCTTGGGTTTGTGTGCTCGTTGATGTTGGTTGCTTAAATTGTTGTCGAAGCTATGTTCAGAAGGGAGTTGTTAGTGGGTTTGGGTAGCAACGGTTCGGTTAGTGTTTTTGACCGGTTCTAATATTTACCTCTTAGTAATGATTCTCGGTCATCCTTCATTAAGTCGACAGTAGTCATTTAGTTAAATCAGTCTCACCTCGTCTGTCTAGGTTGTTTTTTCTAAGTGTTTGATTTCAGTGGCTTTTCTTAGTTGGTTGGAGCAGTATAAAAAGTTATACCTTATTTCTCAACCCTATTAATGTTTGACTTTGGTTACTCTGCTTCTCATTTATGTCTCGGCTTTTTTTTTTCTTTGTGATTTGTTTCATATGATTGATTTGATTATGAGATACTTAAGCTTAGGTTTTTAGTTTATTTTTGTTTAGTGTCATGTAATGTTTGTTATGGAGATGCAGTTTGTTGAGATATTCAGGATCAGTTCGTGAAGTAGTAAATGAAGTAATACAGACGTGTTTGAGTTCTTTTTTTCGTTATGAGTGTGCGTTTGTTGAGTTTAGAAAAGGAAAGAGGAAATATATTTAAAGATAAAATTGTTCGTCTCAGACTTCTATCAGTTCAGGGGAAGGGGAAAAAGCACCTTGATGAAAGGTTAAGGACTTGGTTTGGGACAAGATCCTTAGATTTTACTTAAGCATGAAAATATTCTACTCTTTTATTATGTTTCATTCTTTTGATTCTTTAACAATCAACAATAGAGGCACTTGATGTAACACAGATTTTTGATTGAATAAATTTTACATTAATTCGAAAAGAAAAAGAAAAGGAAAGAGAATATATGTTTAAAGACAAATTGACGTTTTTCATTAAGCGAAAATAAATTTGTTTGAAGATGAAGTTTTCTATTAAGAAAATAGAAAGATGTTTTAAGTATATTTGGAGATTTAGAGAGTAAATTATGGTCATAGAGAGAAAGTTGTGATCTTTTATATAACGAGTGACGTGACTTATGAAAAAAGTAGACCTCAGAAAGAGAGAGAAAAATGTTTAATTGGTGTTTATTATTGTTTGGGGGTCAAAATACAGTCGAAATCATTGTTTAATTGAGTTCGATGTATACTTAATTTGGTGGTGCCGGTGTTGACACTTTGTATGATGGAGTTGGCCAAATTCGTAGTCAGCTTTGTGTATGCTTGGGTGATCAAGCTTGTACCACTGGTGTGCGTTAGGTATTGACATATTTGGTGAAGTGCTTCCAGAAATGTGGAAAACTGAAACCTAGACTCATAGAGAGTTAAGTAAAAGAAGTTTCATTGTGGTGGTCAATAAAAATTAGGAAAATAATATTGCTCTGATGCTAATAAATAGTGATCTATGCATGTGTGCTTGTATCTTGTTTTATAGAAGAAAATAATACACAAATATGTTATATTATATAGCAATTGTAAGTTGCGTTCTAAAAGGAAATCCGGACGAGATATTAGCAATGTAGGAAACAAACTCATTAACAAATTTTGGATATTTTACTTTCTGCATATTATTTTTCCTGCCTCATCTCCATTTACATGTTATCCGTCAGCTTATAACCACAGATATATTCTCATCTAATTACATTTTTGGTTAGGGTCCACTGCCCCATGTAATCCCACTATCAGAAGTTCGAGTCGTGTTCGATTAGCCTACGAAGGTATCACACCAACTTGCCCAAGTGGTTGTCGGCAGCGTACAAGAAATATAAAACCACACAAACAACAAATCAAAATACCCAAGAAAGTAAATAATAATGGAAGAGAGAAAAGAATTGAGAATAATCATGTTCCCGTTACCGTTTCCAGGCCACTTCAACCCAATGATCCAACTCGCCAGAATACTCCACCACCGGGGCTTCTCCATAATTATCATCCACACCTCTTTCAACTTCCCTGATCCTTCTCAGTACCCAAACTTCACTTTCCAAACCATACATCACCACAACGAAGGACAAGAAGACCCTCTAATCTAAACCTGATGCTTCAGGTGTGGACCTAGTCACCTTCATTCGTCAGCTGAGAGAAAGCTACGCGGACCCGTTTCGTGAGTCTTTGGCGGCGGAAGTGGGCGGTGGAGAGACGGAGTGTTGTTTGATCTCCGACGTTGTTTGGGGTAGGACCTCGGAGGTTGCAGCGGAAGAGGTTGGGGTTAGAAGGATGGTGTTGACCACAAGTGGTGTGGCGTCTTTTTATGCTTTCGCCGCTTACCCTCTCCTTAGAGATAAGCATTATCTTCCTATACAAGGTATAATACAACATTTACACTTCTTTAAAGATTGATTTTATTTATCTTACGAAAAATATTTTACCATCCTTATTTATGATATATTAAAGAAGCTGAAAAACATACAGATTCGACGGCTTTTGTTGAAAATATAAAAATAATGTGGAGTCCCGTTACTATTTTGCACAGTAATTTTTTTACTTTTTATGTTTATATAAATAAACGAATTCGTTTGATTGTAAACACATCTTACCTTTTTTTCTCTTTTTATAAGATTTTTTTCTGTAACATTTTGCTTTATATAAGTATTATCTTTTTTCTACGGGTATAAAATTTCGTCCTTACTTAAATTTTCTTATCTAATAAAATTCTAAATCTTTTATAACATGTTATCAGCACGATCACTCTGCAGTTCGGTAAAATTTATATGTATCATATTTACTCTGCTGTAATGGTCAGTATACCACCTTTATTACTATTTATTATTTTATAATAGTTGTTTTAATTTATATTATTATCTATATTAATGCGGGTGCTATATTGCCTCGTTAATAAATTTTGTTTACTAAATATACTATAATTATGATTATCGGCTTGGTTTTACCGCCATATAATTTATATTATTTATCTATATTAGTGTAAGCGATATGTCACCTCGTTAATAAACATTAATTGCTAAATATGCTATTATTATTGGTTTGGCTCTGGTGCCACATAATTTATTTAATGCATAATATTAGTTTGGCTCTGCCGCCACATTATTTGTTTGATGTTTTAACGGAAATAATTTTATCACTAGAATAATATTGTTACTTGCATATTATGAATATATTATATAAATGTTTGGTCACTTATATAAAATATTTTAAAATTTACTGAATCTGGTTGACTGCTTCTTATGATACTTTTAGATTGATTTTCGGTTCAATCGATTTAGCCCCAACAGTTAAAAAGAAATTTTCAAAATTTTACCCTTTTTTCAACGGTTTATGAATAGTAATTTCATCTATAAATACACTCATCCTTCATTCATTCCAAACTTTTCATCTCCTCTTAATTACTTTCAAATAATTTTCACTCGATTTTTTCTTTAAAGAAAAATGATTCATTTGTTTTTAGTTTTGTGTGCGATTGTAATCCTTGCCGGTGTGTACGGTCTTTGTGTTGGAGAATTTGCTTCGATAGAATTTAACATAAATGTTGCTATGATTTTCTATGCGGTGTTTTTTCTTCTAATTGTTTGCATGATTAATGTAAACGGTTCATTTTAAAATATGATAAATTTTAATAAACTTATTGTTTTAGAAAAAATCAAATTGCAAAAATTGAGAAACTTCAGTGTCCGGGTACTTGAAGTTACCGGTGCAAATTACACTGCATGGATCAAAAACATAGAACTTTATTTGGACTCAGAAAGTTACTCGATACAATCAAGAAAGGAAATAAATCCACCTCTCATGAAAAGGCTAAAGCCGTAATATTTTTGAGAAAGCATTTGTATGAAATCTCATGCATGATTATGTGAGAACCAAAGATCCTTTAAATCTTTGGAAAGTTCTTAAAGAAAGGTTTTGATAACCAAAAGAAGATAACTCTTCTCCATGCACTCGATGAGTGGACAAACCTACGGTTTCAAGATTTTGAAAAGGTGGAATTATACAACTCTTCTATATTAAGAATAACGGTGCTATTAGAATATTGCGGTAGGCCGGTGACAGAAGCATATATGCTTGAAAAAGCCTACCTCAGTTTCCACAAAAATCATTATGTTTTACAAGAACAATACCGGAACCGTGGGGTATACAAGGTTTTCTTAACTCGTAGTGGCGCTCATTGATAGCGGAGGAAAATAATGAACTCTTTATTAAAAACCACAATATCCAAACCTACATGAACCAAAGCATTTCCCGAGGTAAATGCAACAGATGTAAAATTCCGGAGAAAGGAAATTATTCCTATCGTGGTCGTGGTTATGGTCGAGGTCATGGTCGTCGATTCAATCGTGGCCATGAAAGGAGTTACAACCCAAGAGGAAGAGGATCCAACACATGGAATCGATCTGATCGGGTAAAAAGGAAAGAAAATCAGAAAATCCTACTCGTAAGAATGAGAACATCTGTTACAGATGTGGATCGAAGGGACATTGGTCTCAAGTGTGCCGAACTCCTCAGCATCTATGTAAATTTTACCAAGAGACTATCAAAAGGCAAGATACATCAGGTCGTGGTGCAGTTTGCAAGGTACATTAATGCTCCGATTGCACTTAGATATGGTACTTCAGGTCTAAGTATCTCTTCATTTTTGGCAGATGGTCGAAATGGATTATTTTCGATTCTAAGAAATCTTACAACGATTGGGGTGCTAAGAGGAGTTGATTTATCCATGTTGAAACGTGTCTACACTCTTTTCGTATATGTGGATTGATGCATAAATATACCACTTTGAGAATGTTCAATCTGTAAGCCAAGACAATACTTTGTCTGTCCGAGATCTTTCATCTCAAATTCTCCTTTCAGATAGTTTGAGACCTTTTGTATTTCCTTCTAGGTTCCAATAATATTAAGATCATCAACATACACCGCAATTATCACAAATTCGGATGTTGTTTTTCTTGATGAAAACACATGGCATATGAGATCATTCACATATCATTCTTTTGTTAAATGTTCACTGAGACGATTATACCACATACTTCCAGATTGTTTTAACCCAAATAATGATCTTTGCAATTTTATTGCACATAACTCTTTAGGTTTGGACCTTAGAGCTTCTGGTATTTTAAACTCATCTTGTATTCTAATGTAGATATCAGTATCTAATGATCCATACAAGTATGTCTTAACAACATCCATGAGACGCATTTCTAAAATTTTCATTTGCTGCTAAGCTCATTAGGAAACTAAATGTGATTGCATTTATAACAGGGAGAATACATTTCCTCATAATCAATTCCAGGTCTTTGAGAGAAACCTTGGGCTACTAGACGAGCTTTGTATCTTGTAATCTCATTTCTCTCATTTCTTTTTCGGACAAATACCCATTTGTATCCAACGGGTTTCACATCTTTGGGTGTGAGTACGATGGGTCCTAATACACTTCGTTTATTAAGCGAATTTAGTTCAACCTGAATTTCATCTTTCAATTTTATCCAGTCATGCCTCTTTTGGCATTTATATACAGACTTTGGCTATGGATCTTTGTTTTCTTCATTTATTTCCTTTGATAAAAAGTATGAGAAAAAATCATCAATATCATCCATCTCATTTCGTTTATCTTCCTATTATGAACGTAATTGATAGAAATCTCGTGATTTTCTTTGGATTTATGATGCTCTATATTGTCGTTAGATTCATCGTTTTCTTCTTCCAAAATATTTTCTGCTATTTTGGGAGGATCATGCTTTTTCAGCTTCCTTTTTGTTTTCTAAATTTTTTTATTCTTTGAGCCAATGGGTCTGCCGCGTTTCAAATGCGTCCGTGATTCATGTGTATCTACCGCCATTTCACTTTTTTGGTATTTCAATACGAGCATGAGTATTTGCAGTAGGAATATGTGATTTAGTTATCATTTTGGTATCAACAAATGCATTCAGGTAGCTAATTTGATAAAATGCATCAAAGACATCACCAGTTTGTGGTTCTAGATATCTTATTATTGATGGAGATCATATCCAATATATATTCCTAACCGTCTTTGCGTGTCCCATCTTTGATACGTCTGTGGTGTTGTCACTGAACATAAACTGCACAAACCAAAAATATTTAGATGGAAGATATTTGGTTATCGTCCAAATGATAACTGTAATAGAGAATATCTACGATATGCACTTGGTCTTATCCGAATATGAGTGCTCATGCATGCAAAATAGCATGTTTCCATACAGAGGTTGGAATTTTTGATCTCATGATCAATGACCTTGCAATCAATTGCAGCCTTTTGATTAACTGATTCTGCCAACCATTTTGTGTATGAACATGAGCAACAAAATGCTCTACTTCGATCCCGATACCATGCAATAATCATTAAATGTTTGGGATGTGAAATTCACTAGCGTTATCTAATATACTCTCTTAATTGGATAATCAGAGAACTGAGCTCTTAATTTTATTATCTGAGTTAGAAATTTCGCAAATGCCATATTACGAGATGATAACATATAAACATGTGACCATCTACTTAATGCATCTATTCATACCATAAAATAGTTAGAACAGTCCACAAGGTGTATGTATTTGGCCCAACAAATATCACATTGGACTTGTTCCAAGATTTTTGTGTGATTCTTTATCAATTTTAATTGGTGATGGCCTTATGATTAATTTTCCAGAGAACATGCATCACATGTCATTTTATTACTTTAATATATATCTTGATTTTTATTGAATGGACCATGTGAACTCTCAATGATTTTTCACATAATAGTATGCCTAGATGACTGAGATGATCATCCATAATATGACATTCTTCTGGATTTCTTTTGTTCACAAGATGTGATTCTATGCGTTCAATGTATGTATTGTGTATTTTTTCAGTACAAGCCTTTGCATGATCTTTTCAGAAGTTATATATATACACTTCTTTCCATTCTCAGTTGCATATCTGAGTGTCATAACCTTGAACGTATATATCTTTGAAACTCAACAAATCTCTCTTAAAATTTGGAGAATATAAGACATTATTTATGGAAAACTTTTTCCATTAGGCAATATAAAGTTTACTTTGTCAATTTCTTTGATTAAATTGTTGGACCTGATATTGTGTTGCTGCGGTCATTTTTGTTAGACTTGAAGTCTGAGAAATATCTCTTATCTTTCAGTAGAATGTGTGTTGTACGACTATCTGGAATGCAAATTTCTCTACTAATTGCTGATATTATTCCGTTTGCATTTTATCCATTTCTGAAAAGCAATTAAATAATATTAATATAGAAAGTAAAATATCATAGCAAAATATATATAATAAATTTGTACACTGATTATAAGCACACAATAAATCTTCATTTCGAGCAATAATTATACATTAGTTGTTTGAAAAACAATATTATTAGAAAAATGGAAATACATAATTAAAATAGTATTTTATGGCATCTTTAGGCATTATTGAACTTGATATAAGTACTTTAATTTAATCTCAAGCTGTAGCATTGTTGAAATCGCTGATAAAATCAGAGGATTCAAGGTATGTTGAAGTTGTACCCTCAAAGTGTTCATTAAGATTCATTCCCTAGCCTTGCCTTTTGATAGTCTCTTAGTACAACTTACATAGATGCTGAGCGAGTTCGACACACTTGATACCATGTTCCTTCGATCCACATCTGAAACAGATGTTTTCATTCTTGCTCTTACGAGTATGATTTTCTTGATTTTCTTTCCTGTTTACCCGATCAGATCGATTCCATGTGTTGGATCCTCTTCTTCTGGGTTTTAACTCCTTTCATGTCCACAATTAAATCGACCATAACCACGACCTCGACCATAACCACGACCACGACCACGATAGGAATAATTTTCTTTTCCGGATTTTTTACATCCGTTGCATTTACCTTGGGAAATGCTTTGGTTCCCGTAGTTTGGGTGTGTGGCTTTTAATAAGGAGTTTATTATTTTTCTTGCTATCATGAGCGCCACAGTGAGTTCAGAAAACTTTGTATATCCACGGTTTCGGTATTGTTCTTGTAAAACATAATGATTTTTGTGGAAAGTGAAGTAGGTTATTTCAAGCATATCTGCTTCCGTCACATGCCTACCAAAATATTCTAATTGCGCCGCTATTATGAATATAGCGGAGTTGTATAATGCCACCTTTTCAAAATCTTGAAACCGTAGGTTTTTCCACTCATCGAGTGCACGGGGAAAGAGTTATCTTCTTTTGGTTATCAAACTTTTCTTTAAGAGCTTTCCAAAGATTTAAAGGATCTTTGGTTCTCGCATAATCATGCGTAAGATTTTCATCCAAATGCCTTCTCAGAAATATTACAGCCTTAACCTTTTCATGAGAGGTGAACTTATTTCCTTCCTTGATTGTATTGAGTAATTTTTTCTGAGTCCAGATGAAGCTCCATGTTTGTGATCCATGTGGTGTAATTTGCACCGGTAACTTCAAGTGCCGGACACTGAAGTTTCTCAATATTTGCCATTTAATTTTTTTCTAAAAGCAAAAAAAAACAACAATTTTATTAAAATTTCATTATATTTAAAGTGAACCGTTTACATTAATCATGCAAGCAATTACAAAAAAAAACACTGCATAGAAAAGCATAGCAACATTTATGTCAACAAAAGACCGTACACACCGGCAAGGATTACAATCGCACACAAAACTAAAAGCAAACAAATCATCTTCTTTGAAAGAAAAACTTGGGAGAAAATTATTTGAAAGTATTTGAGAGGAGATGAAATGTTTGATGAATTGAATGAATGAAGGATGAGTGTATTTATAGATGAAAATTCCTGTTTATAGCTGTTGGAAAAAGGTAAAAGTTTTGAAATTTTTCTTTGTGACTGTTGGGTTTAAATCGATTGAACCGAAAATCAGTCTGAAAATATCATAATAAGCAATCAACCAGATTCAGCAAATTTCATAATATTTTATATAATGACCAAACATTTATATAATATATTCATAATATGCAAATATCAATATTATTCTAGTGATAAAATTATTTCCGTTAAAATTAAACAAATAATGCGACGGCAGAGCCAAACCAATAATCATAGCATATTTAGAAATTAATATTTATTAACGAGGCGACATACCACCTACATTAATAAAAGAGATAAATAATATAAATTATTTGGCGGCAAAGCCAAGCCTATAATCATAATTATAGTATATTTAGTAATCAAAGTTTATTAACGAGGCGACATACCGTCCGCATTAATATAGATAAATAATATAAATTAAAACAACCACTACAAAATAATAAATAGTAATAAAGGCGGTATATGGCCATTATAGCAGGGTAAATATGATACATATAAATTTACCGAATTGCAGAGTGATCGTGCTGATAACGTGTTATAAAAAAATTAAAATTTTATTGGATAAGAAAAATTTAAATAAAGACGGAATTTTATACTCGTAGGGAGAAGATTATACTTATATAGGACAAACTATTACAAAGAGAATTCTTATAAGGAAGGAGAGAAGAATGGAAGGTGTGTTTACAATCGAATGAATTCGTTCGTTTATATAGACGTTAAAAAGTAAAAGTTAATGTGCAAATAGTGACAGTGGACCGCACGTTCTTTTTATATTTTCAACAAAACCGATCGAAACTTTATGTTTTTCGGCTTCTTTAACAGTATATTCATTCTGATAGAGCGCCGGCAATAATACATGTAAACGTAAGGACTGATGTAAATAAATACTCCAAAGCTAAATAGTTATATATATATATTTTTTCTCAAGATTCTAGATTGGATGAGCTAGTGACAGAGCTTCCTCCTTTGAGAGTAAAGGACCTTCCGGTTATGGAAACGAACGAGCCGGAGGAACTATACCGGGTAGTTAACAACATGGTGGAAGGAGCCAAGTCTTCTTCAGGAATCATATGGAACACATTCGAAGATCTTGAAAGAACCACACTCATGGATTTTAGTACCGAGTTTCAAGGTCCCATATTTCCGGTCGGACCGTTTTATAAACATAGCGAAAATGTTCTTCCTACGAAAAAGAACAAAGAAGACCATGTAACAACTGATTGGCTCGACAAGCAAGACTCGCAGTCTGTGGTCTATGTGAGTTTTGGAAGCCTTGCAGATATAGAAGAGAAGGAGTTTCTTGAGATTGCTTGGGGTCTAAGAAACAGTAAACGACCGTTCTTATGGGTGGTTAGGACAGGGTTGGTCCGAGGGACTGAAGGGCTCGAGTCATTGCCATGTGGGTTTGTGGAAAACATTGGCGATAAGGGGAAAATTGTCAAATGGGTGGATCAGTTAGAGGTATTGGTGCATCCTGCGGTTGGAGCGTTTTGGACGCATTGTGGATGGAACTCAACGCTAGAGAGCATATCTGAAGGTGTTCCAATGATATGTACACCGTTTTTCACGGACCAACGTGTGAACGCCAGGTACATTGTTGATGTATGGCAAGCTGGGATGATGTTGGAGAGAAATAAGTTGGATAGGAAGGAGATTGAGAAGGTATTAAGAAAGGAAATGGGAGATGAAATGAGAGAGAGTTGCTTGAAGTGGAAAAACAGAGCCAATGTTTGCTTAAGTGAAGATGGGTCTTCTTCCAAGTACTTAGAAAAACTTGTGAGTCATGTCCTGTCTTTTGATTCATATGCTTTTGCAAGTTAAAATTTCTTACAAAGCAGCAATGTTTTGATTGAACTTATCAAACCATCTTTCGCATTTCTGTTTTTTTCTTAAAATATTAATGTTGGTTGGTTTGTTATATATATGAAACTATTAACATAATATAAATAAGTTGAGTTATTGGGTCTTAAAACTTTCTGAAAATAATACAATCAGCAATGTCCATTTGAAAAAAAAAAATTAAAAGTGAGCTAAAATTTAGTGAGTAGTTCCTACAAATTTTAAACATAACCGAAACCTGCCATAAAATTTAGTTAGTAGTTCCTACAAATTTTAGTCAGCAATGTTGTGAGATGATTAGTAAGTAGAAAGTTGGAGATTTCTTTCCATCACATCTGGAAGCTTAAGATCATACATTCCAATCATGTAGGTATCTATATCCAGTACTAATTTGAAATTTTAGATTCTCCAATATTTTCTTGTAGGTTGGATAATTAAAACAAAATATTGATGATTTATATGAAAGCCCATTCGGCGCCGTGAAAGAAAGATAAAACCACGTGCGGAAGATAGCAAACTCTTGTTATGGACGATAATGTTTTATGGGAACACGTTAGATGAGCTCCATAAACCATCCGCAATCAGCTACACAATGGTCGGAAACTTTGATTTTGATTTCGCTTTTTTAAAAAAAGTATATATATTTTTAACCGGTTTCTTTTATTTTATCCTTTTTTCATCTTAAAAGACTCCATAGCAAATAAGCTTTTTCGGACAAATCCGAATAGCCAAGTTTAAAACTTTAACAACACATATAGAACGATAAATAGATATAGACTTTTGTATAATTCTCTCAGATTCTGAAAAAATCTCATATTACAATATTATTACTTTTATTGAGATACTCTCTTCAAAAGACTCTGTTTACGATGCTCTTATATTCTTATGCGCCGGCTCTTTGGTTTTCTTACCACTTATTTTTATGTTAAAGGTTAAAGCATATTTATCGACACCACTGAAATATCTTATAAATTAATATTAATATTTTATTATCATTTTAGTGGGTAATAAATTTTTTATTTATTTACTTAAAAGTGAATTAGATAAATGTTGACACATTAAAAAACAGTATCCTAAGAATTCTTAACCGAGAAATCATCTCTTTCTTACTTTTAGCTTTTTAAATGTTCAGATACTATCTTAGAGATCCTTATTGGGGGTATTTTTATAGTAACAAAGCTGTTCAATTATCGTTAAACCAAAAAAACTCATTAACTAATATTTTATTATTTAAACCTTTAACTTATAAACTGTTAATATAAATATATCACTATCCATCTATAATTCCATCTAAATGAAAAAGATTAAAATTTAAATGAACAGTTTTATTACTAAAACCTTGTAAAATAGTTTATAAAAATTGATAAAATTTGATAAAGATTGATGAAATCTTTAAAAAAGGTTAAAATATAAAATTATAAAATTATTTACAAAGACCTATAAACTGGTTATAAAATTTCAGTATATTATAAAGGAATATAAAATAACCTATAAAGCCTTATTAATCACTTACAAGATCTGATAAAATCAGTTGAAAAAGTTCAAAAAGATAAATCATAAGTATTCATAATAATATTTATAAAACCTTTTAATTATTTATTTGAGTGTATAAAATATTTATGAAAACTTATAAAGAAAATTGTCAAACATACCACTTTTCTAGTACTAATTTTCATGTTTACCTTAATCACTTTTACCCTTATTTTTAAGAGAAAAAATACTTATAACCCTTAGGTTAATTAATCTAATACTTAGGATTTAGAGTTGAAGGGTGGGATAGGGTTTAGGAATGTAAAATTTAGGATTTTGATTAATTTTAAAAAAATTGCCTATTAAAAATGATATTATGAAAATATCTCTTTAATGAAGGTAAAAATGAAAAGTTGTATCAATAATGTGGTAAACCTGAAAATTCTCAACTTATAAGCTATTTATAAGAGTTATAAAATAACATATAATGTTTATAACCGGTGGTGAAACCACCTTGAAGTGAAGGGAGTCATCTAATCCACATGAAATCTATAAAACTTAGCTAGGCTTATTACCATACTTATTGTTGTGGTGATTTGGTAAAAATCTTTCTTTGTGACACACGTCTTTAGTTCAATTCCCACACATTCCTATTAACTATATAATATGAATAAATGACAAACCTGAAAATTCTCAACTTATAAGCTATTTATAAGAGTTATAAAATAACATATAATGTTTATAACCGGTGGTGAAACCACCTTGAAGTGAAGGGAGTCATCTAATCCACATGAAATCTATAAAACTTAGCTAGGCTTATTACCATACTTATTGTTGTGGTGATTTGGTAAAAATCTTTCTTTGTGACACACGTCTTTAGTTCAAATTCCCACACATTCCTATTAACTATATAATATGAATAAATGACCAATGTAAAAATATTATCTAGCTCCATCACTACTTATAAAGATTTATAATATTTTATAAAGTACTAAACATCATTTATAAAAAATAAGAAGTAATATATTAGGAATTTTGAAGGCCTATAAGATCATTGGTAAAGTCTATTAATCATTTATAGATTTTATTAAAATATTCATAAAATCTTATAAATTGGTTATAAAGTGAGAAAATAATGTATAAGGATGTATAAATAAAATTTAAAAGCTTTTAAATTAGTTTTAAGAGAAGACACAAGGTATAAATGATTATAAAAAGTTCATAAACTTTTGCCATTTTTAGTAATATTATAAAATTTTATTTAACTTTACAAACTTTTATGAATTATTTTATATGTTTTTAGTGGTAAAACCTTTTAACTAAACCTTGCTAGCTATTTTTTCATCTAAAAGACACACAAATATAGATGAATAGAGATATATGTTAACAGTTGTAAGTTTAAAGACTAAAATTTTAAGTATGGAGTTATTTTCCTATTCAAAATTATTTTATGTGTTTTTCACTTAAATCTTTTTTTGACAACAATAGAGAGTAGGTAACTGGATCTACCGGCTTAGAGAGCCAAACCGGTGATACTGAATCAACATAATATATAGTTGAAAGGAGAACTCCTCGCCCCACGTGCAAACTTGTCTGCCATTGTGTTTTGAGTTCTTAGAATATGTTTGATCTTGAAATTAGGAAAGAAAGTCTTAATATGTCGGAATTCCTCCATATGTGTAGAAAAAGCTGGCTATTCGCCAGGTGTCAAGACCATCGTCACCAATTGAGAACAATCCGTCGCAAAAACTATATCAGAGAATTGATGGGTCTTCATGCATTCCATTACCCAAATCAGAGCTTCATACTCCACATGTAAAGGTGATAAACTTCGTCGAAAATTTATTGCCCCCATCATCACATCATTCGAACCTATGCTACGGCAAAACCACCCTTGCCCAGTAAAATCATCTTGCTCCATCCATGCGTCATCTACATAACAGAGACTCTGTCATGCCCCATGAATTGCCAATCGAGAATCGATTGGATGACCCCTTGTTGTATATTCACCGCTAATTGCGCCTCAGCCCAAAGTACCCCTTCGGTTTTAGCGGTCCGGAAATTTTCCTAAAGATTTTTCTTGTTATTTGTATAAATCTTGTTGTTTCTATTTTTTCAAATATACCATAAAATCCACATAAAGTAACTAAAGTCATCATCCTTTGGGAGCCTCCAAAACAGGTAATCCATATTGGTGAAAACCGATGAGGATGGAAATCTTCTCAGATGAGAAGGGATCCTGGATAGAGCCTGAGTTTATAGTGTCGGTGGACATTCGAAACGTACATGGTTTTAAAACCTTTTATTAATATATAAAAACTTCAAAAGACCCGTTTTAAAGTAACCTAAATAGAATTAAGGCCCAACTGTACTCTTCGGACTTTTTGATGTGATATTAATGAAATGATAGGAAATTTAGCAGATGGCATAGTCTTTTTGTTTCCATTGACTTGCCACTATGGCAGCAATATTAAAACTAAATTTTAATTTTTTGTCGCAAAAAAAAGATCTTCTAAAAGATGACAAATACTTTATTAAAGAGACAAATTAATATTTTTATACTCTAGATATATTAATATAAATAAATAAAACATAAAAATTATAGTTTCAAATTATATGTTTTCAAAATTTTTTATCTTTTTCAAATTTCTCTTTTTGAAATTCGAAAATATCTTGTAAAACTATTTTCAAACTTTTTTCTTTTTAAACTTTTAAACTTTTATTTTAATTTTTTAAAAATTTAAACTCTACTCTCAAAACTCCACCGCTTAACTCTAAACTTTAAATGTAAATTAGTTAACCCTAGAGGTATTTAATGAAACATTTTAGTCATTTTGATCCTTAAAGCTATATTTGTAACAAAAAAGTTTAGAAATATCTTAGGATATTTATCTTTCTATTTTGTGCCTTTCTATTTTTAGTCTAGATATCTTCTTTTTTTCTGTTAACAATTTCATTAAAAACAAAAGGTTGGAGTTTGTAGCGGCTATATTTCATTTCATTCTCCTTTTCCAAGGGATTCATACTAGGTGTGGGCATATTAACCGAAACCCGAACCCGAACCCGAACCGAACCGAAAAATCCGAACCCGAATCCGAACCGAATTAAAAAAAAAAATGAACGGTTATAGGCTTCAGTGACTTCGGTTACCCGTACCCGATAGGTTATACCCGATAACCGAAATAATACCCGAACCAACCCGAAATTATATATAGCAAGTAACCCTAATATTTACCCCCTTTCCTAAATCTCTTCAGCTACCCGAAATTCTCTGAATCTAGTTTTCAAAACCTACCCTATACGACCTTTGATTTTCAAAACTGGAACCTACCAAAAGTCTTCTATCTTCGGCTTCTTCTCCTTCTTCGACAAGGAGAAAGAAATCAAAGGTAAATCCTCTTCTTTTCTAAATTGAAATAATATAAGCTTCTTCTCTTTTTGTTTCTGTAAGTTTATTACTTGATTAAGTAGAGACATGTCGAAGGTTTCATCAAAAAAAATGTTTTATTAATGTTTTATTAAATCAAAGGGAACTCAGCGGAAGTTGAGGTCTGAGAAGGGAAGAACAGTCCATCAAAAAGAAATGTTTTATTAATGTTTTAAAGTCACAAACCAAGTCTGGTTTTGCTTTATTTGGTCGTAAGTTGGTGTCAAGAGTGAATGGGCAATTGCTTCTTTATATATACAAAATAGAAAAGAGTGTCTATGTGCATAATAGAAAGTTTAGGATTGTTCTTCTTGCTTTATTTTACATGAGTTATAACATGATATAAACAGAGATGTCGTTTTGTTTATTGACAGAGATGTTGCTTTATTATGATATAAACAAAGATGTTGCTTTATTATGTCAGTTGATTATTGAACTAACATTGATTTCGTTTTGTTAACAGATGGATTCATCATCACTACCTTTTGAAGGCACTGTAAACAGAGATGCAGCAGAAGAGTTTCATACTCCAGAGTCTGATTGAAGAGGCAAACGAAAACAATCACCTGAAGATAGTCCGGAGCAGAGTAAAACAAAACGTGTACTCCCCACAAGATCTGATGTATGGGAACACTTCCAAAGAAGTAAAGAGAACCGTGACAAATGCATGTGCAACTACTGTCTAAAGAGCTACACTTGTCCAACAAAGTCTGGAACTACCAATTTGCGCAATCATCTTAACTGTTGCAAGCAATTCAAAGCATGGCAAGATGGTCAAGATCATACTAAGAGCCAACAGAACATTACTAAGGATGGTCTTTTGAAGAGTGCAAAAATTTCAGAGGATGTGTTTTGTGAAGCAGCAAACGAAATGCTCATAATTTGACAACTGCCACTCTCCTTTGTTGAAAGTGTAGCTTTCAGACACTTCTGTAATAAGGTAATTATAATAATGTTATCTTTTAAAATTTTAAACACATGTGATAATTTTTTATGTAAACCTATGTTAATATATCTCTCCTTTTATATGTAGACTAACCTCCCTAATCCTCATTCAAGACGTACAGCTACTAGAAAGATAGTAGAGATGTATGTTAAGAGAAAGGTTGCTCTTAAAAAAGTGTTTAAAGCTAACAAGCAAAGAGTTTCAATCACCACAGACATATGGGTGTCTCAAGTAACAAGTAACTAATAGTTTTGGATCAGTTTTTAAATTTTATTTAATGATCCTCTTTTGATATAACTAATCTTTCATTTTGTTTCTTACTTCGTGCAGGGGCTAGCTATATGGTGATAACAGCTCACTACATAGATGCATATTGGCGGTTGAACAAACTGATCATTGGGTTCAAATATGTAACCGATCACAAAGGTAAGACTATTGCATATGTTCTCTTAGAATGCTTAGCTGAATGGGGAATAGAAAAGGTGTTCTGTATCACTGTGGACAACGCAACTGCCAACAGCAATGCTTTGATGCTTTTTGAAAGTAGCTTCTCTGAGATATCTGATGAATCATTAGTTATGAAAGGGGAATTTCTGCATATGAGATGTGCTGGTCACATTATTAATCTGATTGTGAGGGATGGCTTGTCAGACATAGATGATAGCGTGACTGCAATTCGCAATGCAATCTCATATGTAAGATCTGGAATTAATAGACAGAGAGCGTTTGAGCTTAAGGTAGATTCTGGTAGGATGAAAAGAGGAAGTCTGCCACTTGATTGTGTTACTAGGTGGAACTCAACTTACTTGATGTTGCAGAGAGCACTTATTTACAAAAATGCGTTTGATAAGATGAGTTTTGAGGACAAACCATACAATGATCATTTCATGGAGTTAGACAAGGGGAAAAAAAGAGTCGGACCTCCTGAAAGTGAGGATTGGCGTGCTGTTGGAAGACTAGAGAGGTTTCTTATTATCTTTTATAACTCAACCTTAGTTGTCTCAGCGTCTACCACGCTCAATGCCCATAAGTGCTATGGTGAGATAGTAAACATAGCATCTAATTTGAAGTTGCTTTGTAATAGCTACGATGCTGATCTTAAAGTTAAGGCTGAGATAAATCAAGATCTCTCTTCCCTCGTAAAAGTATCTACAATAGATAATTTATGTTATTTTAACCTCTATAATAGTTTTGTTTAATAAAGTTCTACACCCTACCCACTATTTCTAATTCAGTTCTTATCTTTTTATTATTTAATAACAACATATAGTAATAATTCCGATTGTACTTAACTTAATTAAAATAACATAGTTTGATAATTTTTTTATTTATATTCACAACTAAATTTTTAAAAACTAATACTGAAATAATTATCATAAAATAAATATGAGGTCTTTGAGATAAACATGGCATCATCGATATTATAATATGGAGGACAGACTGGCATAGATGATGGCATAAAAAAAATTGGCGCAAAACTATAATTTAGTATATTTTGAGGTGTGTTTGAAAATTGGTTTTGAAACTAATAGTTATTGAGATTTTGAGTGTTTAAAAGATCATTATTGTGATCCATTTAACCAAAAAAGAAGCTTAAACGAAAAAAATTTGATGAGAGAGTAATAGAAAAATTATGTGAATTGATGTTTTTTTTTCTTGCATCCAAATGATGTGACACTAGTCTTTATTTATAGATCATAAAAAAATCATGAATTTTGATATATATTTTCTTTTACAAAAATGATTACTACAAAATAATTGAGCTTTTATAATTTGAGGGGATAAAATTTTTTAAGACTTATAATAACCAATAAAAATGCAAATTAGTTTTTAAAGAGAATTTTTTGTGGTGAGTCCACTCTCTCACCCATTTTTGCCTCTCACATTTTGACACTTGTTTTGTAGGTTCCATTTTCTCTGCATTCAACAAGTTGAAAAGTTTCAACTCATCTTAATCCACGTTTGGATATTTGAAATTCAACACCCTCACTGTAAAGTTTAAGCTGTTGGATTTTAGATTCAACACGTTCATTGCTGCTAGTCTAATAGCTACACAAAATAAAAGAGATAGCATCGAAATAATTAGATAACTCATTATCAGTGATAACTTACAGATTTTCTTAATTTTATTTTACTGCCCGGATTAAATCATTCCAAACCTCTAAAAACCGTTAAAACTCATTATGAAATCAAAAAGAAAAATGGCCTAAACGATTGAATAATATCAGATGGGAATTAATATTTAGAAATCCTCCTATATATCATAAGAGAAACCACTTAATTGATGTTTGCTTATATGTCATTCATATGTGAATTCGTAAAAAAAAATGATTGACTAATAATTTATTTACTATTTATTTTAGTCAGATCTAAAAAGATAATTATAGAAGAAATTAATATCAGCTACCAAAGAACACCCAAATTATATATGCAAATAATAATTATGGTAGCTAATTGTGGAAAGTATAGAAGAAAATATTATGGTCCATCAATTTTTTATCAATTATGTATTTATATATTATATAAATAATTAATACAATATACAATACAATTATATTCATATATATGGCATAGAGATTGAATGACTTAGCAATATAAAACATTATACTATTATATAAAATATAAAGATTAAAATCTATATAAATATTTAAAATTAATATAAAAATATTTATCCAAACTTAGAAAATTATAATAAATCTTCATTTTTTCAAATTTAAAATGCTTTTTTAAAATTTTATTGTTAATTCATGTGTTTTAGACAATATTTGGTGTCTTGAATGAAATCCATAACTTAATTGGTTATAATTTAGAGGTTATCAAATATGTTTATTATAAATCTTCTAACAAGAAGACTTTCCATAAAACTTAATTATAATGCTTCTAACAAAAAGACGTTAGAAGACTTAAATATGTTTATTATAAATCTTCTAACAAGAAGACTTCCCATAAAACTTAATTATAATGCTTCTAACAAGAAGACATTAGAAGACTTTCCAGAAGACTTATAATTAAGTCTTCTAAGAAGTCTTCTAATGTCTTCTTGTTAGAAGACTTCCCATAAAATTTAATTATAAGTATTCTAACAAGAAGACATTAGAAGATTTTCCAGAAGACTTATGATTAAATCTTCTGAGAAGTCTTCTAATGTCTTTTTGTTAGAAGAGTTCCCATAAAACTTAATTATAAGTTTCTAACAAGAAGACATTAGAAGACTTCCTAGAAGACTTAATTATAAGTCTTCTGAAAAGTCTTCCATCGTCTTCTTGTTAGAAGAATTCTCATAAAACTTAACTATAAGTTTTCTAACAAGAAGACATTATAAGCCTTCCCAGAAGACTTAATTATAATTCTTCTCGAAAGTCTTCTAAGACTTCCCATAAAACTTAATTATAAGTCTTCTAACAATAAGACATTAGAAGACTAGTATATACCTTGATGCTCCGAATATATTTAAGTATTTATGTAACATTTGATATTTGGTGAATTTAGCTAAGTTTTCTTGATAAGTATTCTCTCTTAGCCGTAGTAAATTTGACTAGTTTTTGTGTTATTGTGTTTTTGCTATTGAATTTGTATCAAGAAATTTAATAATTTCAAGTACTTTTGGCAAGATAATATTGTAGACATGAATATATTTACATTTTTTCTATTAATATTTCTTTAAATTTACAAAAGAATTCATAATTAAAAGAGTACACTTACAAACCACAAAACAACCATAAAAAATTATTATAGATCATTCCTCTACAATAACAAGTTTGGACTCCATAATATGAGAGAAGAATCGGTTAGAAGACTTCCGTGGAAGTTTTCTAGTGCATTATTTGTTGGAAGACTTTCGAGAAGACTTCCATGAAAGTCTTCCAAGTCGTCTCACATCTGAAAAATCTGCATATCCAAACAAAATAAATCAGCGAGAAATGACATGAGATAAAAATTAGAAATTAATATAAATTTTAGTTTTTTTTATGAAAGACTTACTTGAAAGTCTTCTAATAGAATACCTCCTAGAAGACTTACTTGAAAGTCTTCTAATAGAATACCTCCTGGAAGACTTACTTGAAAGTCTTCTAAACCCTAAGTTTACTATTCGCCTAGAAAACATCCGCGGAAGTCTTCTAGTGCATTATTTGTTGGAGACTTCCGATAAGACTTCCATGAAAGTCTTCCGAGAAGACTTCCATGAAAGTCTTCCAAGTCGTCTCAGATCTGAAAAACCTGCATATCCAAACAAAATAAATCAGTGAGAAAGACATGAGAAAAAAATGAAAAATTAATATAGAGTATAGTTTTTTTTTATGAAAGACTTACTTGAAAGTCTTCCAAGTCATCTTAGATCTGAAAAACCTGCATATCCAAAAGCATTAAATTGACTTCAAAACATTGAAAAACTTCAAAAATAAGGTAAAAACTTAAAACAACAAAAAGAGTTTCAAAGTTAAGAACTGTAAGCAATAAGAAGTTACCAAATGATAAAATATGATTCATAGATCTACCTTTAAAGAAGTGGAAGATGAGAACCATGTGATGAAAAACCTGCAAAAACAAAATAAATAGGTGAGAAACATGAGATAAAAATGATAAATTGATATAAAGTTTTTTTTTTATGTTCAAAGAGATTACAGAGGGGTTGGAGAGTTTTAAAATGAGAAAATTACATTTTCTTGCATCCATTTGAGAGGAAGAGAGATAATGTGTAAATTTTTGTTTATATAAAAAAATAAAAATTCCAATAAAATTAAAATATTTTCGATTCAGAAGACTTTCAAGTAAGTCTTCTAAATAGAATACATCCTTGACGACTTACTTGAAAGTCTTCTAAACCCTAAGTCTTCTAGTGCATTATTTATTGGAAGACTTAAGTCACCTATACCCTAAACTAAAAATACCTAACTAATTATAAACAAACACTTCATAAAACTTAAATAAACTTTAAAATCTAAATTTATATCACTTAAAATGTCTATAATTTGATTATTAGGATTTTCCCTAACCAAAATATTTTTTTACGAAATTATTAAATTATTTTTAAGATTTAATACACTAGATCTTATGGAAGACTTAAGATTTCCATTGGAAGACTTAAGACTTCCACTGGAATACTTATTGGAAGACTTAACAATAGGAGGAAAACCTAAATTCTTCTAAAATTTTAAGCGGGAAATGGTAGGTAAATCTTCCAGTAAGTCTTCTAGTGCATTATATCTTCGAAAATTTAAGTCTTCCAAAACTCTAAAATAAATATATTACTAAATCACATACAAAAACTTTATTAAACTTAAAAAAAATTTATAAAATGTTTAATATATTAAAAACTAAACACATATAGGTCAAATTTAGTTTTAACAAAAAATATTAAGATACCACAATCTAACCCTAAAACACACATACAATACTATAACATAGTTACCAAACCCTAAACCAAAAATTATCATGACTAACTTACATTCACTCATTTATGTTGAAAACTATTCAATTTTAGCAAATCTAAATTTACATCATTTATAAATATCTATAATTATAGTATTAGGATTTTTTACTAATCAAAATATTTTTTTACAGCTTTTATAAATTATTTTAAGATCTACAGAATGAGAAAACTTTCAAAGAAATCTTCTTAGAAGACTTTCCTAAAAGTCTTCTCACTCGCAGGGTTATAATAGTAAATTACAATACTGTTTTTATTAGTCATGAGAGTATGTTTATAATTTCACTGTCCTTTTGAGTTATTTTTGCATTTGATTTGAGTTGGGGTATACTTTTGCATTTAAAATCAAGTTTTAAGTCATATTTGGTAAATTTCCCTATAATCATTCTATCAAAATTTATAAATCATTTCTAAAAGTTTATAAATCATTTCTAAAAGTTTATAAATTCATTTATAAAACTCATAAAATTTTATAAAATTTTATAAATCTTTTTAAAATTATTATGGATCAATTTTTAGTTGTATAAATGTGCATTTATAAAGAGTATAAATCATATAAGATTGTGTTTGACATCCTATTGTGTATAAAAAGAGAAGCTTATTCACTCATTATTTCTTATATATCATTCATAAATGAAGTTTAAAACTATTTTTTCAATTGATTGGCTGTTGGTATTTTATTTTTATTTATTTAATTAATATCTAAAAAATAAAATAACAACTAATCCTAGTTTGTGATAGTTACATATCAACGTAAATGTCTGATAATTGTAACATACACCAAAGAATATATATATATATATATATATAATTGTTAAATATACAAGCTTTGAACATTTGACGGATTACAAACATGGGAAAACTTTGCAACTATTAAAAAAATTGCATCTAAATCCAAAAACAGTAATAAGATAATGAGATGACTAAAAATGTTTTAAGACAGATACTTTTGTTTCTTGATTATGAGGTTTGTGCTACTATAGCATCTTTACTTCTGTTTGGGCCGAATAGGACGCAGGCCCAAAACCACTCGATCACCTCATATACATGTTGTATATATAAAGCATAATTAATGTGTGATTAGGGTTAACACACATAAAGCAACAACAACAATAGATTACAAACATTAGAAGATCATTTAACAAGTCATTAAACAAGAGAAAGGAGACAACAACAAAGATAAATAGCTTAGGCTTAAGTCTATTTGATCTATTAAGGTTGATTGTATTCTCTAGCTAAGTTGAGAAGGTCTTATTGTAATCAAGCTATCTAGCACACTTATTTGGTGTTTCCTAGTAACTCTTTTGATCTAGTGGATTTTGGGAGCAAGAGATCTTCCACGAGACGTACCGGTTAGAGGCTCGTTAAATTGTTTGTGTCTTTATTTACAAGTTATAGTTCTAGGTCAAAGGTTACTTGAATCCTAAGTAAACTTAAGGTTAAATCTCTACAAGTGGTATCAGAGCTTCCGGGTTCTTAAGGTTACTTAGGAGAGAGAGAGAGAGACGGATCATCAATTCATACGCGATGTCTAACACTCGCATTGAAGTTGACCGTTTTGATGGTACGGGTGATTTTTATTTATGGAAAGTGTGCATGCTAGCTCACTTTGGAATACTCGGCTTGAAGTTTATTCTCACGGATGAAAAGCTATTAAAGGATGGGACTAACACAAAAGAAGAACCTGAATCAACCATGAAGGATAATGGAAAGGGGCTAGCGGGAATTATTGAATCAGCACCCATGATAAATCCAGTTAAATTCGAAAAGTCAGAGAAAGCAAAGGACATGATTGTCCTAAATGTTGGGAACAAGGTTCTAAGGAAGATTAAACATTGTGAAATTGATGCTGCAATGTGGAATACCTTAGACAAACTATACATAAAGACCTTGTTGCCCAATCGGATATATCTACAGCTCGGGTTCTATAGTTTCAAGATGGTTGACTCTAAGACTATAGATGAGAACGTGGACGATTTCCTAAAACTAGTAGCAGATCTGAGTAATATGCAAGTTGAAGTTTCAGAGGAAGTCCAAGGAATTCTATTGCTAAGTTCGCTGCCAAGCAAATATGATTAGCTCAAGGAAACTCTCAAGTATGGGAGAAACACGCTAATTCTAAATGAAGTTACTGGAGCTGCAAGGTATATGGAAAGAGAGGTGATCAAAAGTGGCAGGTTCACAAGGTCGGGTGGAGAAGGTCTGTTGGTAGACAGGGGAAGATCAGACCGGCGATAAGACAAGAACAATGGGAAGACCTACAAAGGTAGGTCCAAGACTCGATTTGGATGGTCTAAGTCGCATCCTAAAAAACAATAAAAACACTAAGGGATGTTTTATATGCGGTAAGGAGGGTCATTGGAAGCGTGAATATCATGATAGGGGGTCATTTAAACCCTAAGACTCCGCAAATGTAAAAGCGGCTGAATCAAAAGAGCCCATAATCCTAACGATTAGTACCTTGGACACAAAGGAAGAATGGGTAATGAATTCAGGCTGCTCGTTCCATATCACACCGATAAGAGTTTCCTATTTGACTTGGAAGAGTTCAAGGGAGGGAAAGTATTAATGCCTAATAATACTCATAGTAACATCCAAGGAAGTGAGAAAATACGAATCCTAAATATGGATGGCTCTACGGTAATTCTAACTGGTGTTAGGTATATGCCAGGGATGAGCAGGAACTTGATTTTTTATGGAATGTTAGAAACTACGGGTTGTCGATACAAAGGGAAGGATCTAATGGTCAATTTCTATAAGGATGATAAACCGGTGATATCAGGAAAATACCATCAAGGACTATACTACCTACAAGGAACCATATTGAAAGGAGAGACTAACCTTACACGAGTTGAAAGGAATATGACTAATGTTTGGCATTAACGCCTCAGTCATATGAGCCTAAAGAAAATGTCTGAACTTGTCAAAAACAGATATATCATTGACAAGGAAGTGAAGGAGTTGGATTTCTGTGAACATTGCATAATTGGGAAGTCACACAAGCAAAGTTTCCCTAAAGCTAAACATGTGACTAAAGGAATACTTGACTATGTTCATTCAGATCTCTGGGGGTCTCCTTCTACACCAGACAGCCTTGTCGGGAGCTAGTATTTTGTAACCTTTATCGATGATTTTTCAAAGAAGGTCTAGATCTATTTCTAAAAATCTAAAGACGAAGTGTTCTCCAAGTTTAGGGAATGGAAGACCGAAGTTGAAAACAAGACTGAAAGGAAAATTAAGTGCTTAAGAACCGATAATGGTCTAGAATTATGTACTAAGCAGTTTGATGATTATTGCAAAAAGGCTGAGATTAAAAGACATAGTACTTGCACCAATACTCCTTAAAAAAATTGGGTGTTGGAGAGGATGAACTGAGCCATAATGGATAAGGTAAGGTGTATGCTAACGGAGTCTGGTTTAGATCAAAGTTTTTGGGCAGAGTCAGCTTCTACAGCTATCTATTTGATCAATCGATCACTAAACTCTACGTTAGGGTTTAAATTTCGAGAGGAAGTATCATCGGGGATTAAACCAGAGTTGGGACATCTTAGGAAATTCGGGTGTTCTGCTTTTGTTCACATAACCGAATAAAAAACAGGACCTAGATCTTTTAAAAGTGTTTTTATGGGATACCCTATGGGTACTAAAGGGTATAGAGTTTGGATACCTCAAGAAGGTCGATGCAGAACAAGCAGAAATGTGTTCTTTAACGAGGAAGAACTATACAAGGATATTATGGTTAAAGGAGAAGATAATCCTAAGAGCACTAATGAGAGCAGTGATCAACGTGTAAAGAAAACCAAAAGAAGAGTATCTTTCAGTGATGATTTGATTAAGGGACCATCTCACTCTTCAGAGTCCAAAGTCTCACCTGATCAAGGTGGAGAAGAATCATCAACAGAAATTTCTAGTAGCTTTAGTGACCAAGAACATGATCCCTAAATTGAGAGTCAAAACACTGAAGATGTGCATGACTCGTATATGCTTGCACGAGATAGGGAAAGGAGAAGAAATGTGAGACCACCATCTCGATATGAGGATGGGAACTTTGTAGCTTATGCGCTGAATGTTCTCAGAGATTTGGAAATAGATGAACCTAAATCCTATTTGGATGCTATGAAAAGCAAAGATAAAAAGAAGTGGAAAAGGGTAGCTGAGGAAGAAATGGAGTCTCACGGGAAGAATCAAACTTGGGATCTCATCGAGAAACCACTGAATGCAAAGCTCATTGGATGCAGAAGGATTTTTAAGTTGAAACCGGGGATCCCAGGGGTTGAAGATGAGATATATAAAGGAAGACTAGTAGTTAAAGGTTATTCTCAAACCGAGGGAATTGACTATAACGAGATTTTTCTCTTCGGTTGTGAAACATGTCTCTATAAGACTTATGCTATCAGTTGTCTTAAATCTAGACTACGAATTGGAACAAATGGATGTCAAGACAATTTTCTTACATGGAAGCTTAGAGGAAAGGATTCTCATGACTCAACCTGAAGGTTTCATAAAACCAGGGACAGAGAATAAGGTATGCATGTTAAGGAAGTCTCTATATGGTTTGAAACAGTCTCCGAGGAGATGAAACCAACGATTCGATACTTTTATGAAGGATCAACTATTTGAACGAAGCAGCAAGGACCCATGTGTCTATATGAGGGATATTCAAACTAGTAAAGCAATCTATCTACTCCTATACGTTGATGACATGCTAATTGCTTCAGGAAACAAGGATGTTATCAGAAACCTAAAGGACAAACTTAACAGCGAGTTTGAAATGAAGGATATGGAAAAGGCTTCTAGAATCTTGGGTATGGATATAATCAGAGATAGACAGAAAGGGATCCCAAGGCAAATACATGGAAAAGGGTCTTAAGGACATTTGGAATGGATGAAGCTAAAGTTGTGGTTTCTCCTACAACATCACAGTTCACACTCAAGAGTCTAACAAAACAAAAATGGAAGGAAGAGGCATTGCATATGGAAAGGATTCTCTATGCTAGTGCCGTGGGAAGCCTAATGTATGCTATGGTCGGTTCAAGAGCAGACATAGCATTTGCAGTAGGCTATATTAGCTGCTTCATGAGTAAACCAAGAAGGGATCAATGGTTAGCAGTTAAGTGGGTTCTAAGGTACTTAAAGGGAGCAGTTAATTCAAACTTAACATTCAAGAAACATTCTACATTTAAATTAGAAGGTTTTTGAGACTCGGACTATGCTACATATATGGACAGAAGACGTTCAGTTACATGTATGTATTTCAGATTGGAGGCAATATTATTTCATGGAAATCATGTTTACAATCAATTGTTGCTCTGTCTACTACAAAAGCAGAATACATGGCAATGAACGAAGCAGCTAAAGAAGCAATTTGGTTAAAAGGTCTATGTTCAGAATTGGGTTTTAAACAAGACAATATTAAACTCAATTGCAATTCACAGAGTGCCCTAGCTCTAGCAAGGAATCTTATTCATCATGAGCCAACTAAACACATAGACACGAAATTTCATTTCATACGAAACCTAGTGGCAGCAGGTGATATTAACCTAAGAAAGATACATACTAATGTCAACCCAGCAGATTTTCTTACAAAGATGGTACCTCGTCAGAATTTCCAACTTTGTTGTGAGCTTTTGAACATCCACTGAAGATAGAGAGGAATCTTTAGGTGATTTATGTTGACACGATTATTCTCGCAACAAACACAAACAATAAATAAGGGTTAGTGTTCATGCAAAATATTTAAATTCAACAAAAGACATCTGAGAAAAGGGAAAAGGTAATCACCTGGAGCATAATACAAATCGAGAGTATACTCGATTTAGGTGGAGTAACGTTTGTTCTGAGATACGTTATATCAGTTACAATCTGCAAGAAAACAAGCGTTTTAGTAACTTACTAAAACGTTTTACAAAAGAACAAATAGGGGATTTCTTGAAGAGAAGGAAAACTTATTTGAAGGAAATGTGTGGAGAGTCGTCACCAAAAACTCATCTTTGAACCCCCGAAAACCGAAACAAGTCAGATCTGAGACATGCAAAAGGAGTATGATGATTTAAAAATTAAATCGATCCTTAAAACATCACTAGTGCCAGATCTGCATAGATCGACCACATGCAAGAAGGTATGAGAAGGGTTTCTTACTGGTTGCCTCACGGAAAAAGGTGGAATCTGGTGGAGGAGCTCAAAAGAGTTTTAAAGGCTGTAAACCTGAAAAAAAAATATTTTGGATAAATGTTAGATCTAAACAGATCGGTAACATGAAGAAGTGTTTTGGAAGGTGTTCTAACCTCGGGTTACTGAAGAGGTGGAGTTTGTTATTTTTAAGTTGAGCCGAAAGCTCACAGCGTATCAGGGAGAAAGGTTTCGCCACCAGAGAAAACATGCAAAGACAGATCGAAGATGGATCAGTAAGCTTTTCGAGAAAGGTCTAAACTTTCATCATAAATAGTCTTAATCTTGTGGTTATAAAAAGATTAGGGTTACCTGGGGATAATTTCTCGTTTGTTAATCATTTGATCAAAACTATGTAAAGGAAAGAATTTTAGTGACTTGTATTAATGTTATCAAAATATAACACCAAGATTTTTTATTTTCAAACTTAAAAGTTGATTTTTAATGTTGATAATTATTATTCGAAAAGTTACAGTATTGCAAACATAATATATATTTCTTCATTCAAGAGTTACAGTATTGTAAACATAATATCATCACTAGCTAAATGATTTTGGCATAGATTTAAATCCCCTGATCCAACAACACATGTTTTTGTTTGGGTTTCTATATTTATTGAAATACAAATCAATTACTCTTACTTTTAGTTAATCATATTTTTAAAGAATCATAAAATGAATATTTCTTAAAAATATGAGAAATTGTCAAAAATATCACTTTCATTGTACCACTTTTCAAAAATACACTAATCACTTTTACCTTTGTATTTTAAGAGGAAAAAACACACTTATAACCCTTAAGTTAATTAATCTAATACTTAGGGTTTAGAGTTAAGGGGTGGTGTAGGGTGGGGGTAGGGTTTAGAAATTTAAAATTTAGGATTCTAATTAATTTAAAAAAAATTTGACTCTTAAAAAAATGGTATTTTTGAAAATATCTCTGAAGTTAAAAATGAAAAGTGGTACAAAGAAAGTTGTATTTTTGAAATTTTCCCTAAAATATACACTGTCTTTTGCTAACAACTTGTATTTTGTTTCATTATTCCCATTTCTTTGTAAATTTTGTTAAATACCCTTAGTAAAATTACGGGTCTAGTGGGAAAGTTACGTAACGGCATGGTATGAAATTAGACTGAAGAGACAACGACACGATGCATACTCTTGCCCTAAAATTTGCACAGCCTTACTGGGGAAGACAACGACATTGTCTTGTTTTTACGGGACACTAGTTAATGTAGCCATGTGCTATATATGAATAATTTATTATGAACTCTCAACATTTGCATTTAGGTTTAAATCATTTTGAAAAAGAAAAGTAAATATAACATATTCTTTAGAGTATCTGAACCTATGGAATAACTCAGACTAATCTACAAGAGAAGATATAACATATTCTTATTCATCTTCTTCTTTGTTCTTCCTTTACAGAGACATCATTTAGAACTTACAATGTAGAAGATGGAAAGTAAATGCGTTATTATTTGGGAATCGAAGGTTAAATGTTTTTCTTTTGGTAAAACGTTAAATTATTATACGAAGAGTAAATGTTTACTCGATTTATCACGCTAAGCTTCACAAGTAAAAAGGATGATCATGTAAGTAAAGCTGAGCCACTACAGATCCATTCAATATCTACAATACGAATTTGAACCTTGACATATCGATACGTGTTAGCAAATTTGTGTGTTTTGAACCTTGACATATCCATACGTGTTAGCAAATTTGTGGACTCGTCGTCCCACATAGGTTTCCATGTAAGTTATTGTCATATAATTTATAGTCATATATTAGTTTTTAACAAGCTTATATAAAGTTTATATATTTAAACAAGAAGTGGATTAAAAAAAAAAACCAAGAAATGGTCCCCGTAGAACTCTTAGCTAGCTTTTCAATGATACATTTACCATCGCCATTCCGTTTCTGAACATTTAGGTTCATAATCATATGCTGCGTATATTTCCGCATGTAATATATATTTTATCTTTATCGATAGACAGTCACTAATACTCGGCTTACCATGTATTATATATTAATCTTTGTTAGTTCCTTAATGCATGATCAAATTTCCTTGATTTCAGCCAATTATAATTCATCTGAGATTCAGTTTATTGGAATAATTTATAATGGGAAATAACTCTAATTTGTCTTACCAAACTAATAAAAAAATAACCCAAAATGAAGTGTGGAGTGGAATGACGCAATGTACCTTGTACATAAACACGAGCTGAGAAATGAAAGCTGGAAGCATTGCTGCAAAGCAAGTAGGTCCATAAGAATTGGTGCTTTCTTATTCAAATTGTCCTTCTTTCGTTTCTCTGCTCAAAACAGTTCAACATGGACCTGCTCACTGTTCATATTTTATTTTTATTTAAATTGCATATAAAGATTAAAATTATGTATGGAGTTAGCTAGAACTCTTCATTTATTTAAAACAATGTATCAGTTCAACTTCTTTGAATTCTAGTTATTTAGTTATCTCAAAAGTAATTGAACTGTATATGTAACATAGTAAATCATCATGTTGGTCGAAGTTTTGGATCAATCGAAAACCAAACTTACTTTTTAGCTATTACAAATTATATATTTACATTCCAAAAACTAATCTAAAATTCAAGTACAATTGTTTTGGGTATATAATGAACCAGCAAATATTACGGAAATTCCAAGTAATTAACATTGTTGCACAGCAAACAAATTCAAGCTTATGTACATCAATATGTTTATTATGTACTGAAGATTAAATATATATAACAATATTAGTGAGTTGTGACATGGTGAGTACGAGATAAGGAAATGGAAAGAACGACAAAGAGGTATGCAGAACTGGGGTTTTGTGTCCAACAAAGAAGAGACATCTAACATTATGTTTACTACGTTGGGCGCTTTTCTAAGTGACCCACTTTTGTTTTGATGTCTTATTTGTATATCTCACTTTCATGATTTCATCCGTCGACAACTACAAGTCTACAAACCATGCATCCCCATTTTGCCCTACCATATGCTCTACATCCATACGTGCGTCTCCAAATACATACACTTTACATGATATGCTATTCATATATATTAATGCCATATCCTACATATTATATGGATATAAAATGAAAGAAGAGAAGTGGTTTAAAGATCGTATACTTCTACCGCAATTGCGTATTCAGTTTCTGTTTGTGATCACTCTTTTCCGACAACCAATCATTATTTTGTTGAAAACTTTGTACATATTTGCAATGTGTACCCCTGTTAATGTTCAAGCTCGTTTCTGTCGTTAAACACAAACACGAAATCTCTTGTTTTGTTCAACCGCGGAATTTAATGTTGCACAGATCACGACCTCACACTCAGGTACTACAAATTTTGCAAGGAATCAAACGAGAACGAAAGTAAGAACAGGAACACACACAGAGAATAATTGATTACCCATAGTTCACCGATGTGGCTACGTCTCTGGGGCCTGGCAAGGCAAATCACTAACTCTTCCAAGATCACAAGATGGTTGTGACCTAAAGTTGTAACCCTAATACAATCTCCTTGGCCGTCACGTTAACTCAATGTTGGCTCTCTACTCTCTCTTTAGGTTATAACCCTAATAACACACGAGCCTTGCTTTTATAATTAAGCAAGGTTAGTTACAACTGATAACCGGTTTTACTAACCGTAAACCATTGAGTTATAATAGCCTAGACATTAAACCAATGTCCTATAACCCAATTGTCAATCTCGACTTGGTTTAAGCTCCAATATTGCTGATTCTTCATCACCAAGATAACAATCTCCACCTTGATGACTAATCAGCTCTATCTGCAATCACCATGTTGCCAACTCGTGTACTTGCCAGGCAAAACACCAAACACCTTAGTGCTTGGCCACTCCGAGAACCCTCAGAGCTGCTTCAAACTTCTTCACAGGAACAACCTTGGTTAATATGTCTGCAGGGTTCTTCGAAGTGTGAATCTTCTCAACAGTCACATCCCCTTGCTCAATGATATCTCTGATGAAATGGAGTTTCCTGCTGATGTGTTTAGTCCGTTCATGATGAACGTTATTCTTGGCTAAACACAACGCACTCTGCGAATCACACCAAACTATCACTGAGTCTTGCTCAAAACCCATCTCCTCAGACAAACCTCTCAGCCAAATTGCCTCCTTAACTGCTTCCACAAGCGCCATGTACTATGCCTCTGTTGTAGAGAGAGCTACCACAGGCTGCAAACCAGACTTCCAGCTAATGACATTTCCTCCAGCTGAGAAAACATAACCAGTAATAGACCTCCTCTTGTCCAAATCTGCTGAGAAATCAGCATCGCAGAAACCTTCTATCTTGAAGTTTTCTCTCTTCTTGAACACTAGCTTGTGATCCTTTGTTCCCTTCATATATCTCAGCACCCACTTAACAGATGCCCAATGCACCAAACCCGGTCTTGACATATACCTGCTCACTAACCCCACAGCATACGCAAGATCACATCTCGTTCCAATCATCGCGTACATTATACTTCCTATGGCATTAGAATAAGGCACATTCTCCATCTTTGTTTCTTGTTCTCCATCTTCAACAGCTTTCAGCTTAAAATGAGAACCAACAGGAGTTGTAACCGCATTAGCATGACTCATGTTGAACGTTCGAAGCACCTTTTCAACATAGCTTGACTGAGATAATGTCAAAACTCCACCTGCACGATCTCTGTTTATGTCCATGCCCAGAATTCTCCTTGCACAACCCAAGTCCTTCATATCAAACTTCTCACTTAACAGCTTCTTCACCTTCTCTATCTCCACCATGCTTTTAGAAGCCACCAACATATCATCTACATAGAGAAGTAAGTAGACATACGTTCCTTCAGTCACTTCTTTCACATACACACAGTGATCAAACTCACTTCTCTTGAAACCAAGTTCTTTCATGAAACTGTCAAAGCATTTGTTCCATTGCCTTGAAGCTTGTTTGAGTCCATACAAAGATTTCTTCAGATGACACACGTAGTCTTCCTTGTTCTTCACACGAAATCCCTCAGGCTGTTCCATATAAATTTCTTCTTCAATATCCCCATGAAGAAATGCAGTTTTGACATCGAGCTGTTCAAGCTCAAAATCGAGGTTGACCACAATCGACAGTAGCAACCTTATAGACACATGTTTTACCACAGGTGCAAAGATGTCATGATAATCAACGCCTTCCTTCTGTGAGTAACCTTTAGCCACGAGTCTTGACTTGTATCTCTGATCATCTGTTTCTGTTAATCCCGGTTTCAGCTTGTACACCCATTTGCATCCAATGACCTTCTTGTTTTTAGGTCTCTTAACCAGATTCCAAGTCTTATTCTTTTGCAAAGAACCCATCTATTCTCCCATAGACCCATTCCACAAATCAGCTTCCCTACTCTTCATAGCTTCTTGATAGTTTTGAGGCTCGCCTGCAACCACATCTTCAGCTGCAATAAGCGCAAATGCTGCAGTAACCTCATAATCATCAAACCTTGAAGGTGGAACAATCTGTCTACGAGGTCTATCTCTGGCTAGTCTATAACTCCCTTGTTCTTCTTCATGTTCTGACTCTGATTCTGAATCCTCTGAGCTTTCTTCAGTCTGAACATTTTCTCCACCTGAAACCTCAACCATACCAACATTTGATGAAGTCTGATCTGTCTGAACCACAGTTTCATGTTGAACACGTACAGGATCTCCCAAGACATCTTCTGCAACATCTTCTTTCTTCAGATCCTTAAACACAACATCCTCGGTAAACAACACGTTCCTACTGACTACAAACCTCTCTTCATCCAGCAACCACACTTTGTACCCTTTTGTACCAGCCGGATATCCAGTGAATACACCCTTGATCGCCCTTGGCTTTAACTTGCCTTGATCCTTGTGTATGTAGGCCACTGATCCAAAACTCCTTAGGTGATTATAACCTGGTTTTCTTCCCAACCACAACTCTTCTGGTATTGCATTATCAATCGCAGAGGCAGGACTTCTGTTGATCAAGTAAACAGCTGTAGACACAGCTTCTTCCCAGAACTCTTCTCTTAGTCCTGATTCATCAAGTAAACACCTTACTTTCTCCATGATTGTTCTATTCATGCGCTCAGCAACGCCATTCTGCTGTGGGATATATGCACATGTCATGTGCCTTTAGATGCCTTTACTCTTACAGAATCCATCGAACTCCAAGTTACAAAACTCCAAACCGTTATCCGTTCTGAGACAGCCAACCTTCTTGTTGATTTGATTTTCAACAAGCTTCTTCCACTCTCTGAACTTACTGAACGCTTCACTCTTATTCATCAAGAAAAATACCCATACTTTTCTGGTAAAGTCGTCAATGATTGACAGGAAATACTTCTTCTGTGACAGACTTGAAGTTTGATTTGTGGAACCCCACAAATCAGCATGAACATATCGCAACGCTACACCTGAATCATGCCTTCCTGAATGAAAGCTCAACTTCTTATGCTTTCCCATGACACAACTTTCACAAAAGTCCAGAACTCCAATCCTTCTTTTATCTAGGATTCCTCTCTTAGCAAGTATATGTAAACTCTTGATACTGAGATGACCAAGTCGTTTGTGCCAAAGACTTGTTTCATCTTTTGACAGTGGCTGAGTTTTCTTCTGCACACTGCTATTCACTTGCCCTGCAACAGTCTCACCATCGAGCAAGTAGAGTGAGCCACTCAAAGTACCCTGAAGCGCCAGCTTTCCATTTTTGTAGAATCTGGTTTTCCCTTCTCCACCTGAGTGTCTAAAACCAAGCATATCTAGAGTACCAGTGGAGATCAAGTTTCTTATTAGCTTCGGAATATACCTCACATTTGTGAGCACCTTAATAGTTCCTCCATAGGTCTTCACATTAATCGTCCCTATCCCCTGAACTGCTACAGCATTGTCATCTCCCAACAGCACTTGTCCAGTATTAAGCTCTTGAAACTGATCAAACCAATCTCTTCTTGATGTCATGTGATAGGAACAACCTGAATCGAGAATCCATTCATCCCCATGCCTATTGTCAAACACAGACAAGGCATCATCTTTTGGATCCACTACAACAGCAGCCTCTGCAGATTCCTCATCACCATACTTCTTCTTACGAGCATAGCAATCCTTCTTCACATGCCCCTCTTTCTTACAGTACCAGCACGTGAGTCTAGAACCTGAGCCAGACCTCGATCTTCCTTTTCCCTTCCTACCACTGCTACTCGACATCTCTCTCTTATCAGGTCTGCCACGAACAAAATAACCATAACCTTCATCTTTTCTCTGCGAAGAACCAGACTCTTTGATCTCTAGCTCCTTTGACCTCGCAGCGCTCGTGACTTCCTCAAGAGACAATGTTTCCCTTCCATACTTGAATGTTTCTTTCAAGTAACTGTACTGACTTGGAAGTGATTCCATCAGGAAAATAGCCTGAACTTCCTCAGATACCTGCACATTCACACTTGAAAGATTTGAAACTATCTTCAAGAAATCATCAATATTTTCATCAATTGACTGAGACTCTTTCATCTTGAATGTGTAGAATTTATGTTGCAAGTGTATCCTGTTCGGTAAAGACTTAGAGAGATACAACCTTTCCAATGTTGACCAAGTCGATGCAGCGTCCGTACACGCCTCGATCTTCCTCAATACATGATCGCCAACATTCAGGATGGTGAGATTCATCGCCTTCTCAGACCTCCCTAACCTCTCCGACTCTTCCTTCAGCAACCTTTCTTTGAACACATCTTCATCCTCGTCTTTCTTCATCACAGACCTCGGAATTGATGTTTGCTCCATCAACACATCCTTCAACCCCAACACTGAAAGATGAGCAAGCATACGCTTCTTCCACAAAGAGAAATCCCCTTTGCCATCGAATCTCTCAACCTCGATCCTTGCGTTCGCCATTGATTCAATACCTCAAACACAGCAACCTTGAATCAACAACCTTGAGCTCTGATACCACTTGTTAATGTTCAAGCTCGTTTCTGTCGTTAAACACAAACACGAAATCTCTTGTTTTGTTCAACCGCGGAATTTAATGTTGCACAGATCATGACCTCACACTCAGGAACTACGAATTTTGCAAGGAATCAAACGAGAACGAAAGTAAGAACAGGAGCACACACAGAGAATAATTGATTACCCAGAGTTCACCGATGTGGCTACGTCTCTGGGGCCTGGCAAGGCAAATCACTAACTCTTCCAAGATCACAAGATGGTTGTGACCTAAAGTTGTAACCCTAATACAATCTCCTTGGCCGTCACGTTAACTCAACGTTGGCTCTCTACTCTCTCTTTAGGTTATAACCCTAATAACACACGAGCCTTGCTTTTATAATTAAGCAAGGTTAGTTACAACTGATAACCGGTTTTACTAACCGTAAACCATTGAGTTATAATAGCCTAGACATTAAACCAATGTCCTATAACCCAATTGTCAATCTCGACTTGGTTTAAGCTCCAATATTGCTGATTCTTCATCACCAAGATAACAACCCCCATTAGTATCATTTCCACTCGTACCGTCGTAAGTATATTGATAATCAACCACGCGGTGGTATGCCATAAGCACTTGAGAGGAAATCCAACATGGTAAACCCAAAGTTTAAATTCCACTAACTATGAGGATATAGATTATTGCTTTCGATCCATTTAAATGTTTAGAAAAAGATTCATTCATGGACTATACCTCCACCAAGAGATTAGATTTGTATCTTTAATAAATTCAAATTTAATAATCAACTCCAATAAGATCATGCATCATACAATCTATTTTATCAAAGCATCTTTAATATAAATTTTTGAAAAATAAATGTACAAATCGAAACATAAGTTTTATGCTGTCCAATAGAAGAAAAATAGTTTTCAAAATAACTATTGTCTACCTGTGTTTTTTTCTTTAGTCCTGCTTTACTATATGATGCCCTATTTTTTTTCAGTTTTCTAGGAGGTTCTGCATTTAAACCATTTTTGGTACAGAAATTATTTTTTTTAATCAAAATATCTAAAAACTGATTCTGAGCTTGGAAGAAATTATGACCCAAAACCCAAAACTTCCATTATTAACAAAATAAAACTTTAGTCCAACCATTTTCATAATTCCATAACAAAACTAGTTTTACAACAGAGCCTAACAATTTATGGAATTCTCATGATTGGTTTCAGGTACACGCTATGATCAAATGCTTGACAAGTTTTGTTTTCCTAACCCATATGGGTTGGCGTGATGATGATTAGGTCTAGTCACGCTGACAGAAGGAAGTACCAATTTAATTATCTGTGAACAATGTTTAAGGCCTTGTAGAATCTACTTAGTAATCACAAAAGCACAAACATAAATCATGTGATTGAGAAGACTGCCACAATCTTAGCTACAATTTTAAATTCTCATTCTTTTCCACCTTTCACGTTTCTCTATACTGTCTGAATTATTTAAAGAATATTTTCAAGACTTATCTTTATATTTTTACTATATATATACAAAGTTAAACGCACATAGATATGCTGTAACTCGAGTCATGTTCAAACAGATGGAAAAGCCAAAGATTTTCCTTGTCTGCTATGAAATTGAATACCTCCCTTATGTAGAATAGACTCTCCATGTGCACTGATTTATTGTAGATTCTTTGTTTTCCTACCTCTGTATATATACTATATATATTATTTTAAAAAGAAAATAAATAATCTACTAGATGGAAACACACTGGCAGTAGGCCACATGCTCAACCTCTTTTCCTCTCCTTTTTCCTCTCCTGGCCAAGCCAAAGCAGTGATGACATGTTTAAAGATTGCTCTAAGTTTGGAATTTTGAAATATTTTACAACATTTATGAAATTATTATCGGTGATAGTTACACTAAACCACTCTCTGGATTGATTCATTTGGAAACACATAACATCATGGACTTATTACACCTGCCAATAGTAGAGAGATCCTTAGCCTTTTGGTTGATGATTCGCTAAATTGTTATTTCTAGAAAATAATGAATCTGAATGTGTTGCTTTTGCATGTGATATTTTTGAATGAAAGACATGGATAACATGTGATCTCTATGAGCCAACTTAATTATTGAGATGTGAAATGAGCATATTTGATAATATTACGAATAATGATACAAATAATACATATATGTATCTATGTGGGATGTGCAAAGCGAGGGAGAAGCATCGGATCCATTAGTTTAATATTTCTTTAGTAGTTATCAGTCATATGACCAAACCTTTGACTTGAATCTGATCCTATGTGATTACCTGTGTCAATCCATAAGGCAGTTTAGACGAAAATGATCTATCCCTGTAACTACTACTCATAATTTTCTGACGATAAAGAAAAATATTTTTTTTAACGATAAAGAAAAATATTAGGAAATGTTGGTTCTATTATAATTTAAATAAATATTTGAAGAGTCTATAGGAAATGTTTGGTGCCAAAAGCGAAAGGGAACAAGGGATGGACCTAGGCATGGGCATTCGGATTACCGGTTTGGATTCGGGTCGGATATTTCGGATTTCGGATATTTCGGTTATAGAGAAAATGGTACCGATCGGGTATTTTCAATTAGCGGTTCAGATGCGGTTCGGATCCTGTCGGATCCGGTTCGGAAATGGTTACATCCGAAATAACCAAAAACTAAACAGATTCCGTTCGGTTCTTATTGTATCACCCAAAATTTAATCCATTTCGAACCGAAAGAACCGATCAAACACAAAATATCCGAAAAACATAAGACTTTAGTTTCATATGTTGAGTTCTTATCAAGACTCTTGACATCATAAAACCAAAGTTTAACTCCAAATAGATAAGGAAACATAGCATACAAACCAAAAGCATACTGAATCCGAAACATAAACCAAAAGCAACAAAGCAACAAAGCAACACTAACATAAGTTCAACTTGAAAACAGAAAATAAAACAGCAAAGCAACACACCAAGACCAACTTCAGACGGACCAAATGCTTCTTCCCCTTAATCTTCATCTTCTAGTCCATGTTGAGAGTTTCAAACTCTACATATATTAGAATATTGTTTTAACCACTATACCATGTAATATAAGAACTATAAGTTGTTTAAGAACAAAAAATAAGAAGAGAATGTACCTTTCTCCAACTTGTCATGTAACTCAACATCGGCTAGCATCTGAGCATTGGTAGCAACACGCCTCTCACTCAGATTGATATCAGACTTCAACCATTGCTCTGTGCACATCAAGACCTCGATCATGTAGTGTGTCAAGCAGCTCCTATACGGATCAATAAGGCGACCAGAGGTGCTGAAAGCGCTTTCAGATGCAACAGAGGACACTTGCATAGCAAGTACATCTTTGGCCATCTCTACTAAGATAGGATACTTTTGACTGTTAACCTTCCACCAAGACAACACATCGTACTCTGTTCCAGTAATGTTTTTAGGATTCTCTACCTTCTCTTTCAAGTACATCTCTAGCTCATCCCTTGCTTCTTCAACTCCTATTTCAGAAACCATTTCACTATAAGCAAAGTCCATCCTTTCATAGCAGAGATCATCACCCCAATCCATTGCTTCTTCAATGTTTTCACCTAAAGCTTGACCTTGATCCTCTTGTGTAGTTGATGACGATGCTTGAGTAGACTGAGATGATTGTCCAGTTGAATCTCTCTTGAACCAAAGACTGTACTCTTTGAACATGTCAGTCAAGACAGTGTGAACCGACTGATACATCTCTGTAGCCTCAGGTGCTTCTTTGCCATAGAGCTTCTCAAAACATAGCTTCGCAAATTGCAGTTTCTTAGTCGGATCAAAGACAGAAGCAACAATCAACATCTTATTGACTCCTTTCATACCATCCCAATACTTCTCAAACTTTTCTTTCATGCCATCAGCTTTGCTCTTCAACTCCTTGTCTAAACTCTGACTAAGCCTTATCAAATTCCTTTCTATAGTGACTATCTCACTGTAACACTTGTGAGAACACACTGATGTGGAAACTGAGACAACTAAGGTAGAGTTGTAGAAAATGATAAGGAACTTCACTAACCTCTCCACTGCCTTCCAATCAACAGTAGCAGGAGGTCCAACCCTTTTGTTTCCATTCTCCACTTCGTTAAAGAAGTCATTGTAGAATCTGTCTTCCTGTTCCATCTTGTCAAATGCCACCTTAAACTTGATAGCTCTCTGAAGCATGAGATAAGTAGAGTTCCACCTTGTTTTGATGTCTAAAGGTAAGCTGCCTCGACTCATCCTTCCCGACTCAACTCTCAACTGAAAAGATTTCTGCCTTTGAGTAGAAGACCTCACATACTGCACCGCATTACGAATTGCTTCCACATTGTCATCAATCTCATTCAAGCCATATTTAACCACCAGGTTGATGATATGAGCCGCACAACGAACATGCATGAATCTGCCTTCCAACACCAGAGCCTCATCGTTAAGAAGCTTGAACTCACTTTGGAAACGTCTCAGTGCAGATGTGTTAGCCGTTGCGTTGTCCACTGTGATGGTGAACACCTTCTGTATAGCCCATTCAGCCAAACACTCCAGAAGAACATTAGCAATCGTATGGCCTCTATGATCACACACATGCTTAAACCCAATGATAAGCTTCCTTAGCTGCCAACTCTGATCAATAAAGTGAGCCGTAATCACCATGTAACTCGCTCCTGTGTGCTGTGCAGTCCAGATGTATGTGGTTAGTGAAACCCTCTGCTTACTGACCTTAAACCAATTCTTCAAAGCCTCCTTCTTTCTCACGTACATTTGGACAATGTCCCTAGTTGCAGTCCTCCTTGAATGCGGTTTGTAGAGATTAACGCGCATGCAGAAGTGTCTCCAAGCAACACTCTCATAGAAAGAGAATGGCAACTCACCCAAAACCACCAGCTCATTACTCGCTTCTCTAAACACAGCTTCAGACACTCTAGCATTTGTCAGACCTCCATCATTGGTGATCACAGTTGCACCAGGAGTTTGGCTCTCTTTCCACGCCAAGTGAGACTTGCAGGAGAGTAGATGCTTCTTGAGGTTGGAAGTTCCTGCTGAAGATGCACACCCAAAGGTACGCTGACAATGGTTGCATTTGCACTTGTCATGGTTCTCCTCTGTTCTTGTGTAGTGTTTCCAAACAGCAGATCTTGTAGTTGTCTTCCTCCTTTTAGCTGGCTGAGAACTATCTCCTGAACAAGCCTTCCTCTTGCCTTTGTAATCAAGGCATGCGTGATCCTCTTGGGTTTCTTGAACTCCATTCTCTGTCTCGGTGTCAATGTTATGCGGCAATGGTGAAGAATCCATCTACAAATAAAACGAGTATAAATATCAACAAGAGAATAAGTGAATAACAGATAACAAGAACATATCAAACATATATATGATCTCTATATCTCATAAGCTTTAAACAATAAGCGAGTACAAATCATTACTAACAAGTAATGACATACCATAACATCTAAGAACAAATCATTACTTGAACTGTTGAACATATACATACAGTTAAGTAATAACAAGTGATAAAATGTTACAGAACTTAGCTAACATAACTCATTACTCAATACTAACAAATTATTTCTTAGCTAACAAAACTCATTACTCAATACTAACAAACCATTACTTAGCTAACAGAACTCATTACTAACCTAATCAAGAGATACAGAGCATACGTGATCAACTTATACAGAGCGTGAGGGTTACATATCAAGAGATACAGATCATTGGAGTTACAGACAAGAACCAAATCAAATGATACAGAGCTAACATCCAAAAAAATGTTCAAAGCTAACATCTATTTAGTAAACAAGTTCCAGTCACAACTCTAATCGATCACAAGTGAAGTGGGAAAGAGCTAATCAATTTGAAGTGATACTTACTTGAGATATGTTTCTCGATGTCTCAGAAGCACAAGAAAGAGATTGAAATTGAGAGATACCCATCTCGTCTGCAACTCGGCTCTTTTAACATGCAAAAGTAGCATCTGAAAACGCAATAGACGGGAAGAAGAATCGATTGAACGGCTTCTCGAACTTATCAAGGAGAGTGATTGGGAGCAGAAGACTTTGAGAATAGGATTTGTATTAATTAGGGTTAGGCGTGGATACTTTACTAATATGAATATCAGTTATATTCGGATAACCGTATGGATATCATGTATAATCCGAAACCGAACCGGTACCCGATTTAATTTTAAAACGTATCCAGTCGGGTATTTGCATGAACCCGAATCCGACCCGATATCCGAAATTTCGGATCGATACCGGTTCGGATCTTCGGATCCGGGAAATATGCCCAGGCCTAGATGGACCACACCGGAAAATTAAACTTTCCAATAAAATAAGCTAAGAACAATAAAAAGATAATATAAAAGACAAAAAGATAATTAATAGTGCCACCCAACTTGTGGGGAATATTTAAGATGGGATAGTTTGTCTGTTTTTTTTCTCAGAAAAAAAGTCAATAACAATTTTGAACTCAATCAAGTAATTCTATTTTCCCTAGAACATTTAAAATCAGAATACTGAACTACAATATTAACTCTACCATATTGAAAAGTAAAAAATATTTTAATATTTTAACTTGACACTTATTAAACAATGCACATAACAGTATTTAGTTGCTTATCATCAAATGTGAAAACAAATAGAAATTGATTTTTTTAGTGGTGTAAGCATTGTTTTCATGTCAAATTTTAAGAAATGTAAGTATTTTTTTTTCATGTCAAACTTTAAAGAACACAATGTCTTGTGGATTATGAATGCAAATTTGGAGGCTCAAACATGTTATGTCTTGCAAACCCCATTTCAACAAAGAAAACATGTAGTGTATAATTTTTTTGTCACGATTTTGTATGTATACGAAAATGAAATGTTTCCGTCTCAAACAAAAAAATGAATTTTGTATGTATTAAGTAGTGATGAGCAAATAAACCGACCCAAAAATTCAATTGAACCGATCCGATAAAAATGAATTCGATCCCGACATATATAACGAATGAACCTTTTTTGTATGGTATTTTGGAATATGAGTCTACCCGAACCGAACCCGAACTTAAATGAATATCCGAAAAAAAATCCAAAACTTTAAAATACAAAAAAACTTGTACCATACCCAATCTCAATTTCTAATATGTATCCAAAACACACTAAGATATTATTGAATACCTAAATAATTAGTTATTACATGAATAATTAACTCAAATGCTTAGTCTAATTAGGGTGTCAAAATGAGCCGCAACTCATGAGCTGACTCAACTCATCTCATTTTTTCATGAGCATGAGTTATGTTATCTAAGTTTTTTTATTAAATGAGTTCAATGATCAAACATAATTTAGCTCGCGAGTTATATGAATGAGTTCTAATAAACATGAGTTAGCTCATGAGCTTGACTTTTTGGGATTATATATAAATATGTATATTAGAAATATTTTTTTTTGCATTTTAATTTTATAACATAAATATAAATAACATAAAATTATGTTTGAGAAATTTATCTTAGATTTTTGCAGAAAAATACACATTGCCATATAAATTTCTTATATAAACACATATTAGGTCATCGTTTCTTCTGAAAGATTTTGAACTAAGTATGAATTTTCATATTTTAAAATTACTTTTAATATTTATTTTTTAGTTCTGTATTAAAGTTTATTTTTATTATTCTAAGATTTCATTCTATATTATTATTATATTTATTTTTAACAAATCGCGAGCTAACTCATTTTACTCGTGATCAAGATGATCTAAGTTCGAGTTTACATATTGAAGCTCATATAATAAATGAGCCGTGTGCTAAGTTAACTCATGAAAGATATAAGCTCATCATGAGCTGAGCTGAGTTGAACGACGTAAATCATTTGACACCCCTAAGTCAAATATATATTTTTTATTTGGTTAATATTAATAGTTTTATGTTTGACATTGCATTTAAAGTTTAGTTATGAATAAATAGTGTTTTGAAGTCTTAACATTGTTTTTTATAAAGTATAAATACTGTTTCTTACGTTTATCGAATTGTTATTAAATATTTTTACAACCGATAACCCGATTAGAAACCAAAACTTTCGGGTTCAATCGGATCTTGGACATAACTAAACCTGAACCGAACCCGACTAAACCCGAACCAAACCCGACCCGAGATTTTGTAACATATGAATGAAAATAAAACTTATGAACCCAAAAACCTGAATGAATCCGAATCGAAACCCGATTGGGACTCCGATTGCCCAGCCCTAGTCTTAAGTTACGTGTACTTTCATAAGATGGTGAAAGATAAAAGTAATAATAACAACATAAATAATGGTTTTTTAAGGGAATTTACTGCAGCCACAAGAATTTAGTTAATTTTTTTGAGCAACAAAGTAATTCAACTAAAAGACCTCTTTACAGAGGGTCCAAGACATGGTTTTCATTACATAGATGGGACTTGGCAATAGAATCAACCAGTCCATTTGATTATCTAGGGAGAAAGATAAAACGGTAGAATAGAAATTACAAAGATAGTGAAACGATGTCGGACAAAATATCGAAGAGCTCTGTCGGTTTTTGTTTCAGAGAGATAATTCTGATTAGTACTCGTGAATCTGATCGTAGCCAGATCTTGGTGAGTCCGATGAATGAGGCATGTAGAAGAGACTCTTTGATAGCCAACGCTTTCACTATGCAAACCGAAGAGACAAAGGATTGGATCGCAGAGCCTCTGTTAATTTCAGAAGAAAATGAGGTCATGAACACCCAACCAAGGACAATGCTCGATGATGAAGCTCTCTAGGCTACATCAGTGTTGCATATAATGGTGTTAGCTGTGGATCTAGAAATGAGGATGAAAAGGATCTTATCGACGGCAGTGATGGCACAACGGTATGTGCTTATTCCCATTCCTTAGCAGATTAAAGAGCTTGGAGGATCACATCCGATGGAGTCCATTCTCTTTTCTCAAAGAGGAACCGGTTGTGACCTTCCAAATAGACCACCAGATCCACAGAAAGATGTTGACAGTGATACCGAAAGGAGGGAGGTTGGTCTATTTGGAAGACGAGAGGAGTTCTGAGGCGAAGGAGGAGCAGAGTGCAAAGTCGGAGTTTGAAGACCATAGGCCCAATTTCCATACATCCTTTGAGAAACTACAGTGAAATAGTAGATGAGTAGTTGTATCCACAACTCCACATCTAGAGTATAATGTAGTTTTAAGCATTCCATGTTTTTGCATATTGTTTCTCGTGGGTAGAGCCTCATGTAGCACTTTCCAAAGGAACAGTTTAAATTTTGGTGAAGTCTGAGGGGATCAAAATAGTTTTCTCCAATCTAATCTATTGACTTTTGTAAGTGAAATGGCTGCTGATGATCCTTAACTTGTGAGAAGTACCCGGTTCGTGGTATATTCACCGGAGGATTGCATTCCACAAACAAAGGTGTCTTGAGATTCCAAGATACTCGGATGAAGACAGAGGATAATTGAGATAGTTCCAGAAATAAATTGTTGATTTTAGGGTATCTTCAACAACCTCTTATCCTCTCATTTTTAGGGGTTTGCGCTCCAACAATCCATTATACCTTTAAATTTTAAAGGGATGAATAGTACATCATCAATTTGAAAGTGTACTATTCACCTCCTTAAAACACTATACTTTTCAGTTTACCTCTTCTATTTATATATGTTTAATGATTGTGTACTTATTATTCTTATGCTGCATTTTAGTAATATAATTATATTAGCACTTAAATATTATAATTATGTTCTTATAAAATTAATTTCTAATAATATATATATATATATATATATATTGTATACCAAATAATAATATTAATAAAAAGCATTATGGAAATAATCGTATTGGTTAGTTTTGTATTATATATATATGTAATTTGAATAGTATGTGTTTTATTATTATATGTAATCTTATGACTTTTATATTTATTATAAGTAATTTGGTGTTATTACTAAATATATATGTTTACTAATTACGTCAGTACCCAATATTAATATGCACTTATAGTTTATTTATTAAAATTAATAATTATAATTAATTATTAATAAATTTAAAAATTAAATTGTGAAATGTGATTTTTAAAAGAAAATATTTGAAGGCTATCATTGAAAAACCATCTCCTCATCCCAATATTTTGAAGGTGGTCCCTTTCAAAATAAAAAGGATTGTTAGAGATGTCATTGCAATGTTTCATTCACAAGTTTTTTGGACAAAAGGTCAGAGACGAGGAGGTCATGGTCTTGAACTGTTGAAGGTCCGAACGGACGGATATTGTTGCGTTGGTATCCAAGAGTCCTTCCAAACCTTAATAGAATCCCCATTCCTGATAGGCTTTCCTTTAGACGTCTTTTTTACTCCTTCAAGTCAAATATAAAGGAACCCTAAGTCTAAGTGGAAACAGGAATAATTAGAAAAAGTTAAAAGACGAGAAGGTGGAATAAAAAGATAAAAAAATCGTATGTTGTCTATTTATTTAACAAGAAGAAGAACATGTTCATTTTATATCAGTGGCCTTGGAGAAAAACAACACTGCTCCCATTTAGAGAGAGAGTGAGAGAGTTCTTCACAGCAACTAGAGAAAGGATCCAAAGGGATCGCATTGATCCTAATCAGGCTGAGTTATAACCAAATAACTATTTTTTTTGGTTTTTTTTTTCTTAATCGAAAGATAGAAAACAAAATTAAATTTGCTTCGTTTTCTGGATCATGCGATCTCTTCGGATTCATCCTTTGGTAGCTTCCACTTTGGTCAAAGGGTTTCATTACCAAACTGACTTCGACCGCGGGAGATTCTCAGGTGGGTCGACCCACTCATCTACGACAGACAAGTAATACAACTTTGTTTCTACAAGTAAGTTTCAAAGATTTAGAATACAAACCAATAAAACAAGAATCTGAGTTTTTATTTTTTTTAATTTTAATCTTCAGACGTCTTACTATCTGTGTTTGTGGCATTGAAAGTGCTTACAGAAATTTTTGTTTGTTATCGTATTAACATCATACACACCATGAACTTTTTAGGGTATTCTTGTATTATACCTATGAACAAATTATTGAAATAAATAATAATTAAAATATACTTTTCGTTACACTAATTATTAATTCGATCCTATATCAAGAAGTGCTTCGATTCCGAAATTAGGATTATCACTAGTGAGAATCCGATCCATCTTGAATTTACACTATTTGTGTCGAAATTAAGTTTGATATGACTAATTCAGAGTATTAACATTACTATAGCTATGAAAAATGGGTGAAATCCAATGTAATATAGTGATTATTTTAGTCATTGTGCTTCCTTTTTACTGGTTGTTCAGATATAAAAATGAATAACTAGAGATTTGTTTTTAATAGAAAAATCGAATAGTATCATAGAGTTATTTTCTGTCACAAGAAAAAAATATCATAAATTATTTTTAGTTTCTGAGAAATTACTACTAAAAGTTTTTTTTTTTCTTCCGAATAAACAAATTTTTAAACTAATAAACAACTTTGAAACAATATGTTACTGTAATAGCTATATATTATTAAATTATCTGCTTATTTTTTCAACTTTTATTTTTCAACTTTCGCTGTCTAATACAGCTTTTTGCATTGGTAGTTTAATACAACTTGGAACAGAAAATAACTAGAATGAGTATGGGACAGAGAAAGGAAGAAAATAATGATTATGTTAGCGTAATTTAGAAGGCTACGGTCGATATATTTCAAATTAAAAATTTTGATAATTGGTACAAAGTTTCCTTTGTGATTATTCGATGCTTTGTGAAAGTGTAAAGAGACTTCCAATGCAATGATTTATCCTCCTTTTATTGGAAAAATGCTAACTTTCTACTGTAAACTAATTAATCGATAATGATGTTCACTGGTTAAGCTTTCTTTTCTTGAGTGATCCCTTTTCAAAGGATTTCAGCCACACATTATTTTCCCAACGTGGGTCAACCTTCTATTAGTTAGATGTAAGATCTCTATCAATGTCAAATGCATGTAGAAGATCTTTCTCCAAATAAAAAAGTTTTAATACTTTATCGTTTTTACGTTTATAATTTGTTTCTTACTGATATAAAAGGTACAAGAAACTATTGAACTAGTCCCAAACCTTGTATTCGAGTGGTGAGGAGAAGTAGTTAGACGTTAATACGTTTTAGGTTTGATGCACCTGATGCACGAAACTAAGTCATATTATTTTGGATATCCATATGGATATGGGTTTTTGTTTTCAGGTCATTTGAATATTCGGATATAAAGTTTATTCATGGATTGCACATTTCTTGGGAATTAGTCTGAGCCATTCTATAAGCTTAAGAATAGGCCTAAACGTCTGGTCTTCGGCTCGGGCCGGTTGTCTAGGTCCTTCAGATTTTAAAAATTTGGACCCAATAGATACTTATAAATTTCCGATTCGGGTACAAGTCGGTTCTTCTCGAGTCCGGATCGGTTTTTCTCGCATCCGGATTGGTTTGAATCTATAATTAAATTACATGTAAAATATTCTTAATTTTTGGGTCCGTATCGGGTTTAGGACAGGATCAGATATTTAGGATCTGAAAAGGACCAAACCTATCAATTTTAGTCGAAATATGTCATATATATCTATAGTTTTACAAATAACTTAAAATATACTATTATTATTTAAAATATAACATTTTAAAACTCTAGATTGTACATTTAACGTTTTATATTACTCGAAAATGTTACAAAAATAATAACAAAAAAATATTTCAACTAAATCATAAAATATAATATAGAAAATAGAACAGAAAATCATAGTTTTGGATATTCATGTTTTTAAGTCGGGTATAAATCAGTTCTTTTCGAGTCAGATCTATCTGGATCCGGTTTTTTGGTTTTAAGTCTATTCGGATCGGTTCTTTTCGGTTCCGATTCTTTCGAGTAGTTAAAACCAATAAATATTTGAAAATTTTCGGTTCGGTTTCAGGTCGGTTCCAGTTCAGGTTTTTGAATCCAGGTACAATGTCCATGCCTACTTAGGATATCTTCAGATTATGGAAAAAAAACTATTGAAGTGATTAAAACGCAAACGTAGAAAGAGTAAAGTGAGGATCTACCCTTTAAGGTTAACTAAGGTTATACCCTCTTTTGATAGTTTCTCCCTCTGTTTTGCTAATTCTAAAGCTGAACTGAGCCAAGCTCTCACACTCTCCTTGATCACATTTCATTAGATTTTCATGCTTGAGTGATAAAAGCTAGATAATAGTACTTAGTGATCAATAAGATTAGTTTGCTTAACTTATCATCAGCAACCATGTTTCTAATTTAGGCATTTTGGACCAAGAATATTGTTTCCGTAGGGTACCTTCTATCCCCACAACCTCCAGTGAATTGATTTTAGATTGGATTTTTTTCTTTACATCTTAATCACCCACACCACTCAGTAAGTAAAATCAAAAATAGCTTGAGCAATCTCATAATGGTTTAGATATTACATGCATAAGTATATTAGATTTATAATGCTGTTGACTCCATAAACTTACATGTTTTTGCTGATGTTTGAAATTCTTATACTTTTGGTTAAGTTGTAATCTTTATGACAAAAAAAGACATTTTATTGTTACTTGTAGTTTCCCCTTACAAACACAATTTCTAAACCGTTTATTTAGTTTGGTTTGTCAATTCGGTTCAACTAACAAAACAACGTTTGTTCTTTTTCGGCTTGAACTCTGGTAACTCGGATTCAAAATAATAAAATTTAAAAGAAGAAAACTCTAGTGTTAGATGGTTCTTACTCTGGTTCATTACATTCTATTCTAGTATGAAGGATTCATTCTGGGATATTGCTTTGTAACTGTAAGCAAGAGTGGCCACTTCAGTTATTTTATCGGTTCGGTTTGAATTAGTTCAGTTTGGTTAATTTGGTTCTAGATTTTTTCCAAATGAGGTAAACCATAATTAGTTTGGTTTGGATCGATTTTGGTTCGGTTTGTATTCGGTTCGGTTTATATTCAGCTTGGTTTGTGTTTCAGTTCGATTTAATCGGATTCTTTAGTTTAGTGCTTTAAGAAATCATGTTTTAAAACATAAACGAATGGTCATGAAATCATCATGTTGGTGACTATTAAAATATACTATATAAACTAAATCCAATATAAAACTGAAACAAAACTTTGAAAAAATACAAAAAATTTATAAGAATACAATCAAATCAAAGTTAATTAAAATAAATTAAAAAAATTTAAAACATTGTTAATAGTACCTCTTAAAAATAAACTATATAAACTAAATTCAATATAAAACTGAAACAAAACCTTTAAAACCACAAAAAGTTTATAAAACACACAATTAAACCAAAGTTACCAAAATAAATAAAAATTTAAAAACTCAACATCGTTAATAAATTTAATAGTGACTTTAGTGTTAAGATTTTAGTATATTGTATATTGTTAGTATGTTTAATTCAAATAATAACAAAACACATTGATTTCTTGATTCGGTTTAATTCAGTTCGGTTCAGATCGGTTTTGGTTCGATTGGTTCGGGTTGGGAAATCTTAAACTGAACTATTTGATGATAGACTTTGGTTAGGTTTAGATCGGCTTCGGTTTTTTTTTCTCACCCCTAACTGTAATAAACCACTATGTGGGCCAATCTTTATTAAAACTTGGGTCCAACAGTATGGGATAGCCCAGACAGAGGCCCAATAGAGCTTCCGTACTCCACGCAAATAATGTTTGACCTAATATCGAAAGCTAAGGTTCTTCTCTGTAATTCGCTCGCCGGCATAAACGAGGCTAAGAGGAAGAAGACAATCAGTATCAAGATTGAAAATGAAGGGACGTCAAGGAGAAAGAGTTAGGTAACTATAGTGTTTCGAACATGAACATACTTAGTTCTATTCGTTTCTTCAGCTGAGTCTCCGATTCGAATGTGACAAATGGTTTATCATCTGTCTGAAGAAATCTTTGTGTGTTGCTGTTTTGCAGATTGTATGTTCGAGGAACAGTCCTCGGTTACAAGAGGTACCTTTATTGCCCATGTGAAAGATTGCGCCTTTTTTTATTTAGGTTTCAAATGATACATTTTTGATTAATTGTATTCAGTTGCTTGCGGACCATCGTTAGGGTTAGGGTTTAGGGTTTTAGGGATTTAGGGTTTAATTATCTAGTGAGTTAGGGATTAGTGTTTAGGGTTTTGTAAGCAGTTGTTTGAATGTCTTTTTTTTTATTGTACAAAGCTGATTCAAAGCTTGGTTACTGACTATTTAAGTAAATTTTTGTCAGGTCGAAGTCGAACCAGTACCCAAACACATCTCTGATCCAGATTGAAGGTGTGAACACTACGGAGGAGGTTGCTTGGTACAAAGGAAAGCGTATGGCTTACATCTACAAGGCGAAGACAAAGAAGAATGGTTCACACTACCGTTGCATATGGGGAAAAGTTTCTAGGCCTCATGGTAACAGTGGTGTTGTACGTGCTAAGTTCACTTCAAACCTACCACCAAAGTCAATGGTAACTTCATTTCCTGGAACTTACACTCGTTATTTATTTAAATGTTTTGTTTTGTGACTGATCATTTGTTTTGTTATTCTCAGGGAGCTAGAGTCAGAGTGTTTATGTACCCCAGCAACATATGAGGTAAAATACTAAACATAGCTTAATCACATTTTACCTATGATTGCTCTTAGGATTAGTTATCACTATGACTCATCTTCTGCACTGATATTTTTTTTATTACCCTGAGAGATTAGTTAAGATTAGCCAATTAGTTTTGTTTTAATCTTGTCCTAACAATGTTAACTAAGACTTCCATATTATTACAATTGAAATGTTGGATGTTGTGGTTCAGAGCCTTAGACTCTATCCCTATAATGTATTATTAGTCGAGAACCTTGTTTTTACATGTTGTCTGAGTCAAAACATTGATCCTGATTCGATTTCCTTATGCAGGTGTGTAAACGCAAGACGTGGGTTTCATAGCACAAGTATAAGAAGGAAGCCCTCCTCATTATCATTTCTTAGAAACTATAGTTTATCCTTTGTCTTTTTGTCCTCTTTATTGCAGTTAGATTAATATAACTCGTGAACAACTAAACATTCTTTCGAGTTCGGTCAGAGGTACGGACGCTCCCTTGTCCGCATATTTATTTGCTTGGAAAGTGTTTTCAATAAACAATTCTATTTTGAGAATAACCCTAATTATCAAAACCAAAATTAGAACATAAGAGGCAAAATAAAATAGCATCAACTAAAAATTTAAAAAATATTTATAATTTATATGTAGGTTTGAGTTTAGTGATTAATATTGAGAGTGTAGTATTTAGAGGGTGGAATTTGGATAAAAGTTAGTGTTTGAAGGTAATTTAGTCATTTATTTTTTAGTTAGTCCTAATTTAGTTTTTTTTTAATCAAAAAATTCGTTTTTCTTTATTTGCTAATTTTGTCTGGAGTCTGGTAACTTCAACAATAACTTCCAGTCCCGTATGTAGTAGTGTTCTCGTTTCCTGACTTTTATATTTGCAAGTCCTGCTACAAGTGCTAACATGGAGGCTGCTCAATATCGCCTTCAAACTACGCAGCTCTTGAAGGAATCTTGTATTGCAAGCACCATTTTGCTCAGCTTTTCAAGGAAAGGGGAAGCTACAACCACTCTGCTTCTATCAAACTCTCTGCAGCTGCGTTTCCTGAATCTTGAAACTGAATAATCCTCTCCTCTGTAGTCTAAACTGAAGTTAAATGCCAAACTGATTCAGTTCTTTTTTCTCTCATTGTGTGTAATCTATCCTTTGATGTCGCTTGTTTCTATTGACGTCCCCTGAAGCTTGTTTATTGTGGTGATTTGGTATCTATAAAAGAATCTGAGACTTTCCTTTAATATGTTTCGTTGTTAATAAAGAATGAACCTTTGTCATAGGCCTGATCCCGAATCAAGAAACCTGAAGCTGTATCTGATTTGAGCTATAAAACTATCTGAATATGGAGGTAAAGTTGACGAGTATAGTGAGATGATCTTTACAGCTTTGTTACCTCACTTGAGATGCGGGTGTGGAACACCGTTGAGGGAAGAAGGTGTTTCAGAGGTTTATGTATTTGATCTTGTTGAGAAGATGCTAAGGAAGGGATCAGGAAATGGAGACTTCTGCACCATAACTTGACCAGCAAGTATAGCTTTTCTCGGGTGGAGGAGGCAAATGTAGAAGATTCAAGGAGGTTTTGATTGTGTTCTTTGTGGTGGTGGTGATGCTTTATCTGTTGATATAGATGAGAGGGTACTTACTATCTCTGGTTCTCTGATGGTTTTGGTTCTTTGGAATTGGATCACCTTGAGTGGCTTAGGCTCAGCCGTTCAGGTACCTTCTCTAATCCTGAAAATCAACGTGAGAGCAGAGAAACATGGTTATCAATTCCAATGAAGTTGCAGCACAACTAACAGAGATGACAATTGGGTTGTCCATGTCTAAATAAGCTTGTCCAATCGGACAATCTCATTTTTAGTCATAGATGGTCTAAGCATAAATAGAACAACGTTCAAATAAAACCAATCCCAAATAGGATCATAACAAAAAGGTTTATCTAAGGGTTCAAAGAAAAAAAAATACCTTTGATAGATTTTTTTTTTGTTGTGATTTTATCAAAACCGTAATTTCGTAATTTTAGCAAAAAAAAATATGATTACGTGGTTTGGCAATAAAACATGATTTTAATAGATTTTATGATTTTGGTGAAAAATATGATTCTGTGGTTTGGGGAAAATGTGAATTTGTGGATTTGAAGAAGAATGTGATTTTGTAGTTTTAACAAGAAAACGTGATTTTGCGCTTTGGCAAAAAATGTGAATTTACGGTTTTGGAAGGAAAATGTGATTTGCGGTTTTGGCGAGAAACATGATTTTGCGGTTTTGACGGGAAACGTGATTTTGTGGTTTTAACGAGAAACATGATTTTGCGGTTTTGGCAAAAAATGTGATTGTGGTGTTGACGAAAAACGTGTTTTTATGGTTTTGACAGAGAAACATAATTGTATTTTTAGCGGAAAATTATACTTTTAAATTTTGCCGGAAAATGTGATTTTATGTTTTTGGCAGAAAAACATGATTTTGATTATTTTTCTAATTCTTTGATTTTTCTCCAAGTTAAAAAAACTCTAGATTTGTAAGTTTATTGGACGCTCATGTCCAAATGGTTTTGGCCCATATATTTATATTTACGGATTAAATGAGTTTAATCCATTTGGACTCATTCAAATTTGGACATGACCTTATCAAGATCATTTTAATTTGGATTGGGCTAATCCATGGTCATTATACACAATTGACATTCCTAACAACAAGAATCATTTAACAAAGAAACAATGTCATGTGAGTTGTGATCTTAGTTTGAAATTGTAAGTTTGTATTTCTGCTTTTTTTGCTTCTTCAATATACTCTCCAAAATACATGTCTTGTTCTGTGACTGTAAAGAGAAAAATAACCAAATGTTTACTCATATGGACCAATGGAATTGAATACATTGACCACAGTATAGCTCTTTTGCCTCAAATATAACACATTGTGGGTTTTCATCGCTATACTTAGTTGGTATCCTCATATATGAATATGTCAATTGTGTAAGTGCAAAACCACCGAATGTGATATTTATGATTTTGGTAGAGGAAAACAATGTCAATTTGTCTGAATGTTATCATGGGCTAAACCACAAATCAAACTGGTTCGTTCATAAAATATAAACTAAAGCCCGGTCAAGTCTTCATTATCTTCATTATCATACCAATTATTTTAGACAATGTTTTGCGTTAAATAGCGGACCAGCCCTTAGTTTGAATTTCTTCTTTATGGTTATCTATAAAACTAGTTTAAATTGAGCCACAGTTGATCAGAATCTCAACATATGCACACTTAACAAAATTCAAATGGTAGGGGTGTCCAATTCGGTAAAACCGAACCAATTATAACCAAACCGAACCAAAGTACAAAAAATAGTTTGGATTTGAAAATACCGAATAAATCGAATGGATGTTATTTTAAGAAACCGCAGTATATAGATATGGTTTGGTATATAAATCGATCAAACTGAATAAACCGAAGTACCCAATTAATTAAAATATATTAGTATACTTATATGTAAATTTTATAATAATATATACATTTTTATTTTAGTAATATGATTCTCATATTTAAAAAATTTATTTTAATAATTTGTTATTTTGTTCTAAGTTAAAAAGACTATTTTTTGCATCAAATTAAATAAAACATAACTTTTTTACTTTCATCGATAAATATTTATGACAGATATAATTATTTAATAATATTATGATATTAGTATTTTTCTTATTAATTAAAATATATTAGTATACTTATATGTAATTTTATAATAATATATACATAATTTATTTTAGTAATATGATTTTCATATTTAAAACATTTATTTTAAAAAATTGTAATTTTGTTCTAAGTTAAAAAGACTATTTTGTTTTCATCAAAACATAATTTCTTTTTTTACTTTTATTCATAAATATTTATGCTAGATATAGTTATTTAATAATATTATGATATTAGTTTTTTTTATTTTAGCAGTTAAATAAAACATAAATATTCCATTTAAAAATTAGAGTATGAAATACATATTTAAGTTTTACTAAATCTGATTCCTAATCATATAGATTAAACTTTTTTATAATAAGCTAAATATAGTTATGGTTTTTGGTATAAAATTGAATAAACCAAAAATCGGGAGTATATAAACCGGACCAAACAAACGTAGATATGTTATAATATGGTAAATAATTCTTATAAACGGAAATCTGAGAAAACCGTAAAAGCATATGTAAATAAATACTCTAAAATAGAAATAAGAATAATCACACGTTTTTTAAATAATTTAATATTTTAATGATCAACCAATCAGAGTGGCGCAGCGGAAGCGTGGTGGGCCCATAATCCACAGGTCCCAAGATCGAAACCTGGCTCTGATATAAAATTTTAACATTTTTTCAAACTTATGTTAAAGGAAAAATAATTTGCAATGTACTTGTGTGTTCTCCATTTTACTAGTTTGTATTGGAGAGATGATATAAACACAAAAGACCATAACCACACGTCCACACAATAGATGGCAAATCAAAGCCTCAACACATCTCTTTCCCTCACTCCTTCTTGCCCAATGGCCCATCACCAGAGCTGTAAGGGCATCTTTATCCCAAAAACTCCATTGGGATTCTTATTTTTTTGTTTGATATTTTAAAAAAAATAAAATTAAAAAGAGTCAATCGTGGGTCACCACAAGTTAGTGGAACCCGGGAACAGTACAATAACTCAAGCAAAATGGTATTTTAATTAAGAGATTTAAGAACTATCTCTCAAGGTTTTGATAGACCCTTCACCCCTTAAAAGACTCTTAAGATCCCCCAATAATTATGCCATAATTAGATGATTTTGGCAACGGTTCTTCATATTTTTGTGGCCCCCCTATAATCAATCCTTAGAGCATCTTTATCCCTACTGGGGTTCTTTTTTCTGTTTGATTTTAAAAAATAATAATTAAAAAAGAACCAATCGCGGACCGCCACGTGTTAGTGGAGTCCGCGAACAGTATAAAAACCCAAGCAAAATGATCTCTTAATCAAGGGATTTTAGATCCATCTCTTAAGGTTTTGGTGGGCCCCTCATCCTTTAAGAGACCCTTAAGAGCATCTCCATCCATTAGAACCCTTTTAGGGTTCTTAAACAAAAATTCTGATTAAAAAAATTAAAATTAAAAACGAACAAATTGTGGGTTGCCACGTGTCAGTAGGGCCCACGAAACAGTGCAAGAACCGTTCTTAATTTGAGATTTTTGGAACCGGTTTTTAGGAAAAATTGTGGAACCCAGAACCCACCACTACTTTTGGTTAAGAACCTCCCTAAGAACCCCCAAATGGAGATGGTCTAAGATGCCCCAATGATAATGCCTTAAGCATATCTTCTCACACTGCCACGAGTCACTCACAATGTTTAAACATCCTTTATCTTCTTTGGTCAACCCTCCAACTTCAAATATATCAACAATGGAAACCAGCGCTCATGCTACTCACGTGGGATCCTCCTCCCGAACATCTCTTCTCAACGATCATGTGCATTGGTTGCAGGAGGTGGAACGTCCCATTCTTCAGGGCCCACCGGATAACAAGAGCAGCCAACTCAGGACGGCCCAATGGCTGATCACGCTTTGGCTCGGCCCAAGACTGACTAGCCCTGCGGATAAATAGCAAGCAGTAGCCAAATGATGTGCGTCTCAATGGGCCGACCAGAGAGCTCACTGAAGAAGGGCCTCTTAAGGGATATTGACCTAAGCCTTCAAGGGTGAGGAGAGCATAGTATAAGAAGATAGGAAGAGGCACAAGAAAGGGGGGCGAAAGAAAAAACACTTACTACAAGGCGGCCAGAATTAGGGTTTACATCCTGTATTTTCTGTTCGACTTGTATATCACGGCCGAGCTCACCGAGAAGCGCCAAACCTTATTTCTCATTTCCTCATTTGCATACCAGCTCTCTAAACAATAAACGGACTCTTTCACTCATAAATAATAAAACGCCTTTGAAATAACCCACCGACGAGTCCTGTCACTCCATTTACTGATACACAACCAAACTCGATTCGAACAGTTGGCGCCCACAGTGGGGCATAAAAAAAGTAGCGTCAACATAGAAATAAAAATGCCCGAGCTGACCGTTGCTGACTGTGCTTGACCAAAGCACGAGCGTTGGAATAAAAATGTTCTGGAACGCCCGACGAGAAGAACGGATGGTCAACTGCAAAAAAAGGGATTAGGTTACAAAAAGCTTCTAAAAACCGATTTGAGCAATCTGCTAGTTTGCCAATTCCAATAAGTTCGAAACTCCTCGCCTGGGGGTTCAACGAAGGCATATTCATTGGACTTGATGAAGAAATATCGACGCTCCTAATTCGGAGTTTTAGTCGGGTGACAGGTGATAATGTTGTAGCTCGTCCTCATCCTCACCCAGTAGAGGCCATAATCCAAGGGAGTGATAGACGTCACCTCTTCAAACGCCCGGCAGTAGAGAGATATGCCAATCTCGGCAGCCATCACCATCAATGCAACCGCCATACGGAACGATTTGTTTACCATCTGACTGATGGCCACATCGCAGCGAGAGACGTACGAAGGTATCAAACGAGGGATCGAAAACCAAAGTCTGGTATGGTTCTCGAAATAAGACTCGTACACGCATTGATACCCGACCGGAGGCGACCAAGGACGCTGCTCGCGGCTTGGAATCAGATAAGTCATGCCAACTGCGTCGCAAGCTTTAAGCAGGTCCTCCACTGTCTTAACAGTCGCCTATATCTCGTAGGTGTTCGTCCACGACTGGCCCTCGACCTTAGCGGGATGCATCAACTCTTGATTGATTGCGGACCCCCTCTCAAAAACCCCACACCCTAAATAGCCAGTCGGGACTAAGGGGAAGCAGTCCTCCCTTACTCGTCTCGAATCACCATGCTCTAGCCCAACATGCCGAGATCGGTTGGAGTTTGCTCGCCGATACCGGTCGGAACTCACCTGTGACGACCTAGATCGCGATGGTCTAGTATGTCCGATTCAGGGGTCGTTCAACTTGTCCGCCGCATCATTCCATGTGCCATCGCCTCTGAGTTCCCTCTCGCTATCCACGATGAGAAGTCTTTGATACAGACTCAGTCCGTTTACATCTCTCAACACATTGCGATGGACTATATCAAAATCCTCTAATGGATCGCTGGTCGTCTCGTCTCTGGCAGGACTCGGCGCACTCGCGACCCCCTTCCCCTTCTCCTCTAGCGTTAATCTTCGTCGCGGGCACATTTTACCGGTCGAGTACATGTATATATCGTACAACAAACTTAGAGAGAGAGAGAAAGTAGAGAGGAGAATACATGTAGGAACGAAGGAAATAAAGAGGATGGAATGAGCAAGACTATATATAGAGGGGGAGAGGCATGACTCCCGGGGTCATAATTAGGTCTAGTAAGCCTAATTGGGCCTCAAGCGCCCGCGACTCTTTGCATTCTAATGGGCCGAAGTCTGACAAAATGGTCGTATATACGCGATCGTTCGTATTTTTGCAGTATCGACCCACTCTGCCCGAACGACGAGCAAAAAACCCGACCGTCTAGATGCAAGGTGCCGACGAACGCGAGCCACAAATGAATAGTTTTGTTAGTTCATCAATTGCTCATCCTAACGACCAAGCCAACATAGGTAAAAGATTCGGCTAACAAGCCGAGATAAATCAACTCAGCAAGCATTCCAGTTATTATGCATAGACGAGTGAGTTGACAATTGATCCAATCAACTCGTCTGATGCTCGCCTCGGTACCCATATCCGAAGGAGTCCTCGTGCTTTCTGGCCATGTTATTCAATGAACCCTATCTGCTAAAATCTGCTCCCGACCAACTCGACAAAGTACTGGGGGCTTACTGTAGGAGGTGGAACGTCCCATTCTTCAGGGCCCACCGGATAACAGGAGCAGCCCACTCAGGACGGCCCAACAGCCGATCACGCTTCGGCTCGGCCCAAGACCGACTAGCCCCGCAGATAAATAGCAAGCAGTATCCAAACGATGTGCGCTTTAATGGGCCAACCAGAGAGCCCACTGAGGAGGGGCCTCTTAAGGGATATTGACCTAAGCCTTCAAGGGTGAGGAGAGCACACTATAAAGAGAGAGGAAGAGGCAACAAGGAAGGGGGTGAAAGAAAACACTTACTACAAGGCAGCCAGAATTAGGGTTTACATCATGTATTTTCTGTCCGACTTGTATCTCACGGCCAAGCTCACCGAGCCGCGCCAAACCTTATTTCTCGTTTCCTCATTTGCATACCAGCTCTCTTAAAAATAAACTAACTCTTTCACTCATAAATAATAAAACGCCTTTGAAATAACCCACCAACGAGTCTTGTCACTCCATTTACTGATACACGACCGAACTCGGTTCGAACATTGGTTTCTCCTCCTCCTTCCTTCTCTTCTTCATCCAGCTTCAAGGTTAGTATCCTCTACAACATATGACTTGAGTTCAAACACACACATACACATGCACACGTGTGAATACATAGGAGTGTTTGCTCAATGATAGACTAGTGAGTGTGTAAACTTGTTTTAATTAATTAATGTAACTAATGTATTCAGCACCGTCTGAATTCAAGCTCAATGTCCGGAGATTCACTACGACTAACGCCAAGATCGTAACCAAAAGCCACAAAGGCGAAGAACAATGGTGTTTCAACCGTGACCAAATGTGAAATTGGTCAGAGCTTGGTAGCAAAATAATCATATCTTTAAATTCAAATCATGGGGTCAAGAATTGTTCTTTGAGTGAATGATTCTTACTTTTTGAGTACTTATAGGAAGAGTTTTTGACACAAGCAACACCTGAAAAGGGTTTGAGAACCTTGCTGATGTGTATGGGAGAAGTATTGAGGACAATAGCTTTCAAAGTTAGGACAGCTTCTTGAGGTGGAACAGCTTGTGTTAACTCCTTTGGCGATGAACAACTCGCTGTCGATATGCTCGCCGACAAGCTTCTCTTTGAGGTTTTTTTCATTACATTTTTTTAATAACTTGTTTCACAAGTTTGATTTTGATGATCGAGATTTTGAGAACCTTAAACAATTTAGTAAGAACTTTAGTTAAAAATATTAAAAAAATTTGGAGACTATGTTGATGTATATTTACTCGAAAAAATTTGGGGTCCAAAGATCAATGTTTCATTTTACTATGTTTAGGACAAGTTCACATGCTTTGATTTGTGAATTGGTTTTATAGGCTTTGCAATACTCTCATGTGTGTAAGTATGCTTGTTTTGAAGAAGTACATGAGCTTCAAGACATGGGTGACAAGTTTCTAGGGCTTCCAACTTAAAATCAATTGGCGATAAGTGGATTGGCCCAAGTCACTTATATATTACTCAAGTCCCATACATATTTCCAATGTGGGGTTGTCTCTCCAACACTCTCCCTCGATATAATGGTGGGTATAACCATTAATCTCATAGAATCCATCATACCCCCTCCGAAACAATGCTTTAATTCTCTAGCAATCTCGAAGGAATTGAGCCTTCTTTGGGCCATCAATTCGTAGGATGATCGGGCCACTGTCCGGGCCGGATTAATGGGTCAGGGTGTTGGGCCGGCTCTGATACCATGATAAGTTTCATGGGCTTCCAACTTAAAGCCAATTGGCGATAAGTGGATTGGCCCAAGTCACTTATATATTACTCAAGTCCCATACATATTTCCAATGTGGGATCTTCTCTCCAACAATGGGAGGTCTAGGGGAAGGTGGGTTTAGTGTGGCATTTGATCCATTGGATGGATCGAGCATTGTGGATACAAACTTAACTGTGGGCACCATATTTGGGGTTTGGCCTGGTGACAAGTTAACTGGAGTCGCGGGAGCAGATCAAGTGGCTGCAGCCATGGGAATCTATGGTACAAGAACCACTTATGTTTTGGCTGTTCAAGGGTTTCCAGGAACTCATGAGTTCTTGCTTCTTGATGAAGGTATGTCTCTGCTTTTAGTCAAAGCAGGTTTTGAAAAAAAAAAATCTCTCTTTGGTAGAGCTAAGCTCAAAATGTTTATAAGGGAAATGACAGCATGTTAAGGAGACAACAGAGATCAATGAAGGGAAAATGTTCTCACTAGGAAACTTGATAGCCACGTTTGACAATTCCGAGTACAGCAAGGTTCTTGCTTCTTGATCAACTTAATTTGAACTTCTCTTGAGTCTACAAATCACTGAATGCTTTACGGTGAGATCAGCTGATTGGTTACTACGTGAAAGAGAAGTACACACTACGATATACATGAGGAATGGTTCTTGATGTTAACCAGGTTTTTTCTTAAACCGGATCCCTACTTCTGAATGGAACTTGAGTTAAACACTTTTTTGTTTGGCATGCAGATTACTGTGAAGGAGAAAGGAATCTTCACGAATGTGACTTCTCCTACGGCTAAGGCAAAGTTGGGGCTATTGTTTGAAGTGGCTCCTCTAGGCCTGCTCAATGAGAATGCTGGTGGATTCAGTAGTGATGGATACAAATCTGTGCTCGACAAAATCATCAGCAACTTGGATGATAGAACTCAAGTTGCTTATGGGTCAAAGAACAAGATCATCCGCTTCGAAGAAACCCTTTTCGGATCATCAAAGCTCAAGAATGTTTCCATTGGAGCTACTGCTTAGAAACGTTTTCTTAAAAAAAAAAAACCTCAAAAGCGTGTTTATTTTTAGACCATTAACCGGATAATCTACCTTTTCTTCTTCTTCTATTGAGTTATATGAGATGCAACGAAACTAGTACCAAACTCTAGTTTCTCACAAGTCACAAGTATGGTAGGCCTAGGATTTTGAAATGATTCAAACTTACTGAACCGTAATTTTTGGTTTTTTAGTTTATGTTTGGTTATAAGTTTGGTTCAGTTTGCTAGTTTTAAAATATTCCAGTTATCATTTCGGTTATGAGTTTAGTTCGTTTTTATTAAGAAAATTCGAACCAAATTATACTGGTTCGATCTAATTCCCTAATTAATAGGTTTCTTTCTTTAATAGATTTATCTTTTATAATATGTTAACTGAAGCTATGCTAAGCTTCTATAAAGAACTAAAGTAGTCGGGACTCTCGCTCCTCTCCTCTCTGTTCTCTCTCTCACAGAGAGGATGAGTTTGAAGCTTGAGAGTTCTCTGTTGTCTATAGTTTTTATTAACTTCCGACTTCTTCTTTTGGTGTGAAATAAGTTTAGAAGTTGGAGTTTTTAATGTTCGATTGAGGTTCATATCTTCAATCGAGTTTGGTGTGTTGAGCCCAAAAGAAAGCTGATCCTAGAGTCTTATTTTCTTTATGTTTGGGTTGATGAATAAATTTTCGCGTTTAGCGAGTAAGTGTCTTCTCCGATCTTATAGATGGGTTTCTCTTGGTGGCTCTCTCTCTGGGATTTAATTTCATTCCTTGCCGGTCTCTTCTCGTTGGACTTTACCGTGCTTTGTGAAGGTAATATCGTACCAGCTCAAGTCCGTTAGTCCTTAGTGGAACGGCATAAAGATCTCCGGCGATGATGTGTTCGGAGACGGCGGTGCGCTCTCCACAACCGGATAACGAAGACTGAAGAAGAGGAAGGAAGGTGATGGCAGAGTTGCTGCCTTTGAATGGAGATGAACAAGCCCGGTGACGGCGATAGCAATCCGAGGAATTACCGATGTTGTTTGCGTCAACAGTTTCTTATCTCACGGGATAACGCGTGGCACTGCGTGTAAATCAGAAAGCATGCATGAATACGCGTGGCAGGAGGTTAACGAAGAAAGCGCGTGAGACGTGTTTATCATCGTGGCTCTTTATTTTTTTATTTGTAACCAGTATAGTGGGTTCGGGTAAACTAGGCTTATCATTTTATCAAAGTAGTAATGATAAGGAACGGGCCTTGTAATCTCAGTTCTATAGCCTATAAAACTTTTTCCTTCTGCTTTCAATTGTAAGTCGTTAATGAAAGAATAAACTAATACACAATGAAATGAAATACGTGGTAAGCCATAAGGAACTCGTAAATGTTTTCCAAATATTTTGAAAGCTTTGTAGTTTAATAGTTGTTTTGCTAATCACCAAAGAGGCTGTCCTAAGATTACGCCATATGGCCAGATATATAAAACTTAAAGTGATGCTTCTTCCTAATACTCGTCCAAGTGGACGATTGACATACCTTTAAAATATATCGCGTTATAATTTTATACAGAAAATGAATTATCCAAGAAAAAAAAAAGAAAAAAGAGTTGGTGAGTCTTTGGAATGGACTAAAGGTTCCTTCCTACAACGTAAACGAAGCTTAAGAAGACACGAAGCTGATGTGATGGATCATTAAGCCGCCCTTGCCCCTGGCTGCTTACACATGGCTCTACTTCTCGTTTCTCTCCAACTTTTCTTTTCCCCTGTGATTACAGTTTCTTCAGTTATTTTCTTTAGGCATTTTGTTTCTTATCAAACATAAATCTGATGTTGAAAAGGGAAAATCACATATGAATTCGTTGTAAGTCACCAACTGGGTTTTTCAAAAGATGTAGTTCTTTTCAGTGGGGACACAAAACAAAACAAAATTAGTTTATTTGAATTAACATCCTAAATACATACATTTTTGTTATATATAATAAGAAATATCATATAACAAAAAACTAAATATACACCCAAAAATATGCAAATGTTTTGTTCGGAAATATCAGAAAAATATTTATTTCAATATCTGTCAGCAAAGTGACACTAGAATTATTACTTCTCTTTTACAAAGATAGATTTTTAGTGTTTTCACACATATTAAAAAAACACATTAAATTATTATAATAAATATATTATTTAATATAATTTTAACTATAGTAACTTAATAAAATTAATTAATTTTAAAAAAATATATAATGTTTTCATAAAACACAAAAAAATTAATCTTTGTGTAACTGTTGTTTTTCTAAAATATCTATCTTCCTATATATTAATTTAGAAGTCATGATTTCTGCTGGCGTGTCGTTCATAGGAGAATTTTCAATTAATTGTTATAGTTTAATTGATTGATGATTTTTTTTATCTATTTAATTAAAGTTTCTAAAATAAAATCTTAAAAAATATTTCTAGACAAACAATTAAACATCTTAAATATAGATGAATTAACATAATTTATTTACAGAAATAAATTGAATATTATAGATTACATTGTATAAATTGAAATATACACATAAATACATATGATATTACATAAACAGTTATAAAATGTTTTTAATATATTTATATTAGTAGTGAATACAATAAATCATAGATTTCAGAAAACTAATTAATCTAAACCTAATAATATTAAGAGTCATTTACACCCTGAGGCAATTTCCAAGTTTTATTTACACTCTATGACAGTTTGTGCTACTAAGGTAGTTTTTAGGTGAAAAGACTCAATTTACCCTCCAAAAAGTGTAACTAGTGCATTGAGTTTTAGTTTGGTGGTTTTCATTTGGTTGGTTCTTTGAAATTTAAAAATCAGTGGTGGACCCGAAAAGACTCTCGACAAACATCAAAACCTATCAACACTTTTCATTATATTTTTTTCTTATGTTTTATCATATCTCTTACCTCTATATTGTAAGATAAAATAAATTCCCAAGAAAATTGATTTTGTTTTTTATTGAATCACTCATTCAATGTTTCTAATCCTCTTACAAATCAATATCTCATTGGGATTAGTTTAGCTTGTAATTTAAGTTATTGTCAAGCTTATCTCAACATTTTTGATTAAATGGGATGTATATGACGAGTTAACTCAGAAAGCTATGGTCGGATGAGACCGCGGATGTACGCCGGATTGAAAGCCAAGATTTCTCATCTCCTCCAATCCGTCTCAAAGTTAACTTGTCTCCTTCTCGCCATGGTGTCCATGCTCGAGATCTAATTGTGGCTGCTGGAACCTTCATCGCTTCAGTCACATATCGAAGAGAAAGCTTGATAGGAGTAACAATGGTAAACTTTTGATTATTTGAAGATATGGTCCTCCAACGCTTGCTTATTTTCAAATTTATCTCAAATTTTTAATATGTTCAAGTTTCTTCACAATCACCTCCAAGACTTTTAATTGTACAATCTAGACCAGCGAATATATCGATTTGAATCATTGGATCATGCTATTTTTTAATTCGTTTCTGCCCCGAATGTCTCTCATGTGCACATAAATTCTTTTGATTCTTGTGTACCACTAAAATCATGAGATATCTTTAAACGAGTCCTGAAATAACTTAAATGAACAAATAACAAATGTTAGAATTCATTAAAATCATGAGGTAAAACTTAACTTGTATACCATGTACATGTAAAATGATGCATATGTAGAATATTGTACATTTGGTTACATAGTGTATACATGTAGACTTTATTGATAGTGTCCACATGTACACTCTAATGGGTGCATCGTGTGAGGTAGACATATTTTTAAAAATATACCAGTGGTTCATCAATAAGAAGATTGTACATTTGGATACATCTAGTACATGTATACATTCTGATATAGATGTCCAAGGGTAACTATGTAAGGTGGATGTACACTTAGCTTGGTTCGACCTGTACATCGACTAAAAAACAACGTGTACACCAATTACAAAACATTTACATCTTTTTAAAAATATCCAATTTACATATCACATTCCAATCAATCAACAATTTTTGTAATTCAGAGAGACATGTATTTGCATTCAAAATTATAAATTTTTACATTTTCAAAATGTGACCTAACGCAAGAACAACCAAATAAGTCATTGTGTACAACTTCTTTACAGATATTGGTTCATTTTGAACGTACACGAGTACAACTTTTCACATATATTGGTTCATTTTGAATGTATACGTGTACACATATATATGTTTTTATTCAAAACAACAAATTTGTCTAAACAATCTTTGTTTGAACTATCCTTGCGTTTGATTTTAACAATTTGGTTCATGGTGGATAATGGGTCTTTTATATTATCTTCGTCGTCGTTTACGTCTCCGCTGTCGTTTATGTCAAAGTTGCCAACATCTCCGTTGTTTACGTCACCGTACTATTACACCATCATTGGAAATGCACCTTGACATATCTCAAAAGATAGATCAAGTAATAGAGATAATGATTTAATAAATGTTTTTTTTGAAAGAAAGAAACTAACATGTTATCTGCAGAAGTAATCAGAGGAGATTTTGTCCAACTCTGTAAAAAAACCATAGTTAATGTCAAAAAAGGAAGAAGATGAAGACATGTGACTTTAAGAAAGTTAAAAGAATCTGGACCGTAGATAACAAAAGTGAAAAAGAAAATCTAATGGTTAGGATAAGAGACAGATATATGTCTTGTCAAAGGAATGAGATTGCATTTGGACCATTGATGTGAACAGTGGGGGTTGCTTCCAGCTCATAATGTGGTTTAGTTAGCGAAAATGGTAGTTATCATCTGACGAGAAACTTTGGACAAAAAGTAAGTTGTTAGAAAAAAATGTGTTAGTAGTAACAATTGCCTTATTGTGTTAATAAAAACATAAAACTGCCTATAGATGTAATTTCTCTAATATTAATTGAACTTACTCATTCGCTATATATATTCTAAAAATGTCAAATGAATGCGAAACAATCAAATACATAATTTAAAAAAATTCCAATCATTTTCCAATGACAATGTGATATCATAGATGATTTATCACTTTTAGAAACGATTAAAATATTTTATACTTTAAAATATAAAAATTATATACTAAATCAATTAAAATTATATTAATCAAGAACAAGTTTATTCAATTCATCTATTAATATAAATAGATGAACTGAAATTATTATATGTTTAGTAATTTATTATATGATAATTCATTTAAAACTATTATATGGTAATTCATTTAAAATTATATTAATCAAACACATGTTTTTCCTAGAGTTAATACTTTATTAATAAAATTTATATAGCTTTGATTATAATATAATTAGCATGTTTATTTTTAATAGGAAAAAATAAGTAAACATAAATAAAAACATGAGAAAAAATAATAAAATATGATTATTGTGTGTTTTGGTTCTTTTATATTCTTAAGATTTAATTTTTATTTGTTTGTCGAGATATATGTATATTGTGTTACAATAAGGTGAACTAATTAGTGTTTTTTTTGTTTTATAGAAATAAATTTGATGGTTGTGTATTCTTACATAAAAGAATTAGATTTGTAGGTAAGGAATAATTAAATTTTTTTAGGGTTCTAAACCCAAAAAAACTGCTTATAAAATATCTTAATGATAAAAACCATTGATTATATTGATCCTATTGGAGCTATACCAAAATCACTTTTTTTTTTCTTTTGAAAGCTAGAGTATTTTCAGCTTTTCACGTGTTAAAATAAAATATAAAGTAAATTTATAATAAATTATCTGAATTAATTATAATATTATTTTTTGTGAAAAATTTTAGTAACTAAGGTTTATCTTGTTGAACTATTTTAAATTTCAATTATCCTCTAAAAATATATACTCAAATTTTTAATTATCCAACTATCTGAAATTAAAAATTAAAATTTTAAAATTTATAATTATTATACAAAAATTATAACAGTATAAACATAATATATATATATATATATATATATATATATATATATATATATATATATTTTAATATAATATAATTATCCGTAAAATTGTGGGCAAACGTCTAGTTTTAATGAAAACTATAACCGATTGAGCTTATAGGAAAGGCGCTTCTTTCAATTAGTAGTCGTCAGTCAATTCCGCAGCCCTTTTTCTAAATTCTCAAATCTAGGTTGGTCTTAAATCTTTTGCTAACGAGCCTCTTCCATTTTCAGAAAAGAATGTCTAGAAATATTCTCTAACAACATTCTTTTAGTCAATGCAATAGCCATATATATAAACCATTGTTCTTATAAAAAAAAAAGATACAAGTTCTTTATACATAGTTTCCAGTTTGATTTGATTGTTCCAAAACTAAATTTCCCAGTGATTAATATATATGCAGAGCAGAGTCAATTGAATGTGTTGTGCTCCACTCGTCCTAGGGAAGACATGTTATTCCAGAGAGATTAAAGCCAACCTGGAACATCAGAGTTGTTAAACTCGCATATACAAAAAGGAATTCTAATGGGCTGTTATATTTGAACAATTTTGGTTAAGGAAAGCTATTAAAAACATTAACACAAAAAGCTATTAGCAAATACTTACTGAAGTACATGAGTCCAGGATATCAATATATAATAATGGAAAAAATGCAAGGAGATAGAACACAATCATAATATCATGAACACAATCATGAAACTAATTTTCTAAATGAAAATGAAACTTAAAACAAGTTTTTAAGTTAATAGTCTACTCTATTTTTTTTTAATTGGAAAACACACACACTAGCTAGTTTATATAGTTTTGTTTTGTCGAGATACATAATGAAAATTTGAATACGGTAATGACGCTGACACAACAACGATTATAGCATATACCACTAAACTATATATGATCATAAACACTCACACTAGCAAAACATTAAAGCTATAAAAGGGCCTTAAATTTACAGCTACATCTATGTTATACCAAACCAACAAAATCAATCGGTAAATAAAATGAAGCAGACCGTAAAATGATGCAGAACGTATAACGTATATTACCATATACAAAGTTCGGACTCAACCGTCGTTCATCGTTCATATGAGTACAAAGCTACCAATTCGGATAATAGAGTCTTAGTTGAATCTGTAATGTTGATGATAGAAAAAAAAACCATATACAAAGTTCTCTTGTAGAATAATATCTCCTTGCAAAAGACACCCAAAACAATATTCATATAATAGTTCATACCATATCAAATGTCTTAATCCAACAGAAAATGTCATTGTTATGGTCAAAAATATTTATTTAATACACAAATTACACATCAGCATTATCGTCAGCATCGTCAATTTTTTTTTATTTTCTTCAACCCTTTTAAAAACCCTCTCTGCAAAAACCTCTCAAAACAAATCACTTAAGAGAAGAAAAATCAAAAGATGGGTCTGATTAGCAAAGAAGAGATAAGCAAAACAATAAGATATTCATCTTCGCTTTGGAGATGCATCAAGACAATCTTCGTTCTCTTCACTATGCTCCTCTCTTTCATCCTCTTCTCTGCTCCAATCTTCCTCTCCGTTGCAGACGCCGTCCTCCCCTCCATCCTCCTCTCCTCCTCCTCCTCTCTCCCACGTCTTTCTCCGGCGACTGTTTCTTCTCATCTCAGCAACTACGACTTCAGATACTCCCTCATCGATATTCCTCTCATCTCCATCATTAGATCTGCCATTATACTCTGTAAGTAGCCCCTACAAGCTTAGCTCTGTTCTTTAAGTTCGTGTTTTTTTAATATGTTTTTTGATGACAGGCGTTTACGGGTTATGTGACGGACCAAAGCTATCAAGAGGTCCATATCTGACAATAACGATGATCTGCTCGATATGTTCATTGATCTACGTGTCTTTTAAGGCAGCTGTTGTGCTTGGCGAGCCCGTGGTCGGAGGAGGAGAAGATTTCAGAACAGAGGAAGTGGCTCTGTTTGTGTGTTCGTGGGTCTTAGCCATCGGTCATATCGTTGTGGCGTATCGAACAAGTTGTAGAGAGAGAAGAAAACTCTTAGTCTTCAAGATCGACATCGAATCCGTAAGTTTCTCTAACTTTTGATTTTTCTTAACCATTCAATTTAAATTAATTAATTAATTTTACCGTTACAAAACATTAGTAGTACTATTAAGTTTTAAATATTGTTTTTTTTATAAGAAAAATATCTGAGATGCTGTTCTTTTACAATTTATAAAATTCAGACTCGGTCAGAAATGGCATGTGACATTAGATATTAGTTTTACACATATTTTTGGGCACTAAAGGGTTCTTGAAGTTTGTATGTCGTTTATAGATTTGGAAAATGACTATCAATTTTGAAGGTTTGATTTTTCACTCCCAACCAAACAAGAAACAAAACTGTATTTTGATTAACACCTTTTTATGTTTATTTTATTTTTTTTTAAAAATAGATAGTGACGAATAAGTAGGATTAATAGGGCCCTCAAAAGAATAAATCACATTTTCCTAAATGAAGATGTTTCCGAGTGCGAACCGTGTGAGGTGAATAATGATGGATTGCTTTACTAATCTAATCGACTAGGCCATGACAATGACAATGTCACTAATAACACCTAATCTAAGATACACCTCATGGTTATTTTTTTTAATGAACTGTGACTAGTATTGTTTAAGGTTTAAATTTTTGGGTTTGTGGTAATCTAATTGCAGGTTTCAGCTTGTAAAAATGTGTTACCCAGATACCAGAAGATCCTCCTATAATGAGAGACTCAAATAGCCAGGAGACTATCAACACTTGTCCATATATATATTTACAGTACATATATATATATATGTATATAAATTTACGTATCAAATGCAACATCTTCTGGGGTGTGGTCTCTACTTACAAGTTTCAGGTAACAAAACACACCTCATCGTTCCATATAATACGGACCACCAACTTGAATATACTAATAACTTGATTATTAAATACTAAAGTTGCTTCTGGTTACTATCATTTTAGGAGTCTGTGAGTCATAGATAGTGGATGTATAACCAAATTGAGAATATTTGTGTTGATAATGTTTTTTATTTGTATTTTTTGGTTACAGAAAAGTCCAAAGGAAAATCTGTAAAGGAGGGAAGAACAGATAATGAATGGGGCTTAATATATAACACAATGCTTTTCCATGTGACACTATCTAAGACAGCTCCAATGAATTGGCAGTTGTTTACTATAGTCCTATAGATTTTAAATTAGGTAGACACCCAAACACACACAAAAGAATCATTTTAGGAGGCCTTGTTTACTCTTACTTTAGTGAATGATCCACCGTTACACTTTTGTCTTTTTGTTTTGTTTGTATAAACCATATTTTCATCAATGAAATAAGAAGCCGAAGGCATCTTTCGTCCACTAGTCTATACAATAAAAAGAAAAAACATATATTTACACATGTCTGTAAGTTTGCATATGTTTGTCTGGATCTTTGTCACTCTTAACCCTTACAAACTGTGGACTGTGGACTGTGGACGTAAGGGACTTGTTTCTCGATTAAAAATTAAAAATTAAAAATGCTTCATTTAATTACGTGGTCAATGAATTCAAAATCATGTTGTAAGAAAAGGGTTTGGTGTTTCTATTACACCATTGGCTTAACTTTTACTTGTTTAGATAAGCATGCAATGTATCAAACTTTATCCAAAGTTTCCAAACGTAACTAGTTTAATTTCTTTTGAGTGTATATAATAAAGTGTTTTTAACAAGTGTATATAATATAGTTTCGTATTATAATATGGTACACTACGCTCAAAGATGATCTCATTTGCTAATAAAAACCTATCTGATCTTAATTTAAGAAATATATTTGAAAAATCGCAACTTCTAGGTAATGTGTTTGTTAAATAGATTACTATAATCCGAGCTACGTTTGGCCGAACTAAACCTTTTGCACATGCCCAGTAGGCAGTAGATGAAACTCTCTCCGGGACAAATAGTTTTCAGATAAAGATAAAAGTCATAGTTGGTTTAAAGATTTGGTCCAAGCCTCCGTCATCTTCAGTCCCTCAGTAATATAGAGTCAAGGACCTTAAACTGGACCTAACGAATTTACATCGAGACAATATCTCGATCAAAACATGTCGACATAACACAAGTATACCTTAAATAGACCAACCCAATCCTGAGGAGTGACTAGTGAGGACCAAAACAGCAAAGATTAGGAGGAGACAAATCAAAATACGTGGCTAAAAGGAAGTCCGCAGTTTTTATCGGCTGATTCTAGGTTCATATATTTATTGTGGCATTTTATCAAAATAGAAAAATATTTATTGTGGCAAGGTTGGTTCATGTTGTGTTTAACATACGTGCTATTAAAATTAATAAAAGTTTGTACACCAGATTGGGGTTAGATTCCCAAATGATATAATTTTTGCAGATCAAACTTATACAGAGTTTTAGAGTGTTGAAGAAAGAACCGTTCATTGTGACTGTACCGTTTCCAAATAAATAAAATGTTTTTGTTTGAGCCAAATATCTTTTTGAATGAAAAATAAAAATCAACTTCCCTATCCACGTTTCTTGCTAAAAATACGTAACTTCCAAATCCAATTAGACCGAAAACTACTCCAAAAGTCTTATAAAATCAAAAGACTCGGATTTTGGGGATTAGTTATCGAGTTCACGGACAAGAGAGATTTGTAGTTCCAATCAAGATGGGAAGGGTTTTTATTGTTGAACTGGAAGGCAAAATCTATAGTTGCATACATTGTAAGACCCATCTTACTAAAGATCAAGACATCATGTCCAAGGTTTGATCTTTTCAATCTCCATGATGGTCTTTTTCATTGATACTCGAATGACTTACCTCCATAATGTATTGCACCGTTCTAACTAATAAAACGTGTTGATGAATACATCGACTACACTATATTAGTACTGATCGACTTTGTGTTTGTGCAGTCTTTTAAAAGCAGGTATGGACAAGCTTATCTCTTCAGTGAAGTGTAAGTTTTCTTATTTAATCTACTTTGGGCTATAAGTTTGTTCTCTATACTTACGTTTTGTTGTTGTTAATATTTTAGTGTAAACATTTCAACTGGAAATAAAGAAGACAGAATGTGATAACAGGACTTCATACTGTAACTGACATCTTCTGTGTTGGTTGTGGATTAAACGTTGGCTGGCAATACGTAAGACAAAACTTTATTTAGTTTAGTTGTGGACATTATAACAACGATTCTAGAGTAGTGAAACTTGGTGTTGTGGTTTATGTTTCCAGGTGACTGCCCATGATATGAGCCAGAAGTATAAGGAAGGAAAATCTGTTCTTGAATTGTGAGAAGCCTAAAATTCAAAAACCTGTCCCAGATTGGGATTATTCACCGGTCCGTGCGTCGTACTGCGGTTATACTCACCGGGTTCTTCCCCCGACTATGGTCGGAGGGACCGCCGTTCACCAGGATTCAGCTATCGGAGATGAAGAATGTTTAAGGAAGAGAGATTTCTCTGTTTCTCAGGTTTCCTGAACCAGATTAATTGTGAAGGTTTTTGACGAAGGAAAGCTCTGTTTCTAAGTCCTTTAGCTTTACCTCTGCAAATTATCACTGGGGATTCCTGGTCCGATATTCGACATTCCTTACGTTGACGTTAAAGTTTGTCCAAATAAAGTCTGTAGCAGAACCAACATGAAAATCCAAAAGCTGTCTGATTAAAGTATCTGTTGACCTCGGGGGATTCCCTTAAGCAATACCACATTTTTTCTGGATTCAACTATGGCACATCGAAGACTTTCATCAGCAGAAAAAGGCAAAGGCCTGGATCTAGGGTCACAGCAACCACCTCGCTCTGCTCGTGTCAAGGTCCCACTACCATACAATTCAGATCTGCTCCGTAAACACTCTCTTACCCTTATTGGACGGGTAACAAACAAAACAACTCAAAAAGTCTGGTCCTTAATTCCTTTCTTCACTGAACACTGGAAGACAGAGTTCAAACCAGTGGGGTCGGATCTGGGAAATGGATTGTTTCAATTCCAATTCGAGCTACAATCAGATCTTATAACTGTGCTGGAACAACGACCGTATCACTACGCTAGATGGATGGTCATCTTTCAGCGCTGGGAACCAACAATCTCCCCGACCTTTCCTTCCCTAATCCCATTCTGGATTAAGGTACAAGGACTCCATGTTCATCTATGGACAGAAGCTACAATAAAATGCATTGGAGAAGACATTGGGCTCTTCGAGAAAGCTGAAATTACCTCCACATCTGCAAGAATGAGGGTACAAGTCGATGGTCTACTCCCTCTGATAAAACAATCGGTGGTAGAATTCCCAAATGGTGATGAAGTAATTACTACCTTGGTGTATGAACGCCTGGATAGGCACTGCACTAAATGTCTCAGACTTGATCATGATGTAAAAGAATGCTTAGTGGCCAGGGCTGAAACAAAAGCATTACAAGCAGCTAAAGGAAACCAAAATGGAAAATCAACTAATACTAAAGACCAAGAAACAGGATCTGTAAGAGGTGTACCTTATGACTCAGCTCGTTATGACCATCACGGTAATGAAGAAGAACGGAGAAGAGGAGATGTCTTCCGCTTCTCCTCTGCAATTGCAGGGAAAAACCAAGAAAGAAGACTTGCTAAAGAGTACAGAGATGAATCACAGCACAGAACATATAAAACTCAGTCAAAAGTCTGGCAGGAAAAGAGTTCTCACCGTAGATCTTCCCAAGAAAGGGAGAGATCAAGATACGAGTATGAAAGAAAATCTCGAGATACAAGGGTATACTCGAAATCCCAACACCTCCCTGGTCCCCCAAGTAAAAGCTACTATCGAGAAATCCCAAGGACACTGCCGGAAGCCAGGGATTCTGGTTCATGCGCTTCTAAAAATTTTCATGAGAGCCAAAACATGGGGACTCCCAATCAAAGCCAGATACCGCAAGAATGCTTTGACAAAGCTAGAGGAGACCTGAGAAATGTCATGCTACAATATACAAAAAGTGCAGACCCAACGGAGAGAGAAGCCAGGTTAGAAAGAATTAGACAGGCTGAAGAATTAGGTGAGTTGGAGGAATCTGCCATACAAATGGCTAGAGCTTCACTAAATGCTAGTGCAGAAAGACAGCAAGTCACTCAAGGCGAACCTACTCCTGAGAGAATACCAGCCTCCCAAAGACTGGTAATTAGTCCCCATCAGCAAAACACTAGTCAAGGAGAGACTCCAAGGGATCCAAAGGAAAAATCTCATGAAAGAATCCCCATATCACTTAGACTTGGTCCAGTACCAATATTCCAGGCCGGCAATCCTGAAGAGAATGAGACAACTCTACCTTTGGACAATAATGAAAGGGTGCCTGCTACTCTGAGGTTGGGACCAATGACTACAACATCATCTGACAATCCTGTCTCAGAAACTACTACATCCAAGAGAAAGTCAGGTCGCCCTCCAGGGAAAAAGGTCCAGGACAAAGCTAAAAGTCAATCAACGGCTAAAATAAAACCAAGAAGGGTGGTTCAAAAGAAGAGGTCCCCAGCGAAAAGAAAGGCTTCTCTCTCGGTGAATGCAACGGGAAATCAAAGACAAAGACTGGAATTTCTAGGGGCAGAGAAAATGCGACATCAACGACAAGTTCTGAGAATCGTCCTATATGCAACATGATACCTGCAACTGTGAAGAAAAGGATGGATTTTCAGATCCCATCCATTCCCGGTCCTTAAAAATAACGAGCTGGAACTGTCAGGGGTTTGGGAACCCCCTGACAGTTCAACGTCTAAAAGATATGAATCGGTCCATATCACCAGACATTCTATTCCTGCAGGAAACTAAAAATCCCGATCTTTTCGTTCTCAGCAAGACCGAGGCATTGGGGTACGAACATAACCTTCTCGTTCCACCTACCGGACATGGAGCAGGAGGGCTAGCACTTTTCTGGAAAGCCACTGTGAAGCTTCACATCTTATCTTCGAACGCAAATTTTATAGACACCCTTATTGAGGCTGAAGGAAAATCTTTTTTTTGCTGCCTTTGTGTATGGAGACACTGATAAGAAAAAAAAAATTATTCTGGGAACAAATGGTTAACCTCTTAAACGCTCGAGACACACCCTGTTTTATAACAGGAGATTTTAATGATATTCTCAGTAACGCAGAGAAAGAAGGAGGACCGGAACGGCCGGAAGGTTCTTTTAGTGATTTGAGGTCCTTCTACTCGGAAGGAGATTTATTTGATCTCCCACACTCTGGAGATCTTCTATCATGGAGAGGGGTGAGAGGGGACTATCTGGTGAGATGTAGACTGGATAGAGCAGCGGCTAATAGCTCGTGGGCGGAACTTTTCCCAACAGCACGTAGCAAATACCTCCCAATGGAAGGATCAGACCATCGACCCTTGTTATCAGCTTTTGAAACGAGCACAAAAAGGAGGAAGGGTCTGTTCAGGTATGACAGGCGCCTAAAAGATAACCAAGAGGTGAAGAAGCTGGTAGCTGAGACATGGAAACTAGCAGCCGGAAGACCCATCAGAGACAGAATCTCCCAAACTCTAGCGGCCATTGCTGAATGGAGTAAAACTCAATATCGAAACAGCCGACTCATGATAGAAGCGAAGAAAACTGAGCTGGATAATGCCCTCTCTGCGGCAATAAATGACGCATCCCTTATCCAAAAGATCAATGACGAGCTCATAGAAGCATATAAATCGGAGGAAGAGTTTTGGCGCCAGCGAAGTAGACTGCTATGGCTAAAATTGGGAGATCGGAACACTGGATATTTCCATGCGGTTTCAAAGAAACGCCGGAGGGCTAATTCGTTCTCAGTTATTGAAGACGAAGAAGGTAACATGGTTTACAAAGAGGAAAAAATAACTCAAGTAATCATGCGCTACTATGAGGCTTTGTTTACCTCGCTGGATGGAGATAGAGAAACAACTGTTAATTATGCCTTACGGAAGATGGTCTCTGATGAGGAAAATGAGAAGCTTGTGACCAGACTTACAGCGAGTGAAATTCATGAGGTTGTCCTCTCGATTCATGCCGATAAAGCTCCAGGGCCAGACGGGTTCTCTGCAAGTTTTTTCCACTCAAACTGGAGTAGTATCGGGCCCGACATTGTGGCAGAGATTCAAGGTTTTTTTGAGTCAGGAGTCTTGCCATCCAGAATCAATGAAACCAACCTTAGACTGATCCCAAAAATCCAAAACCCACAAACTGTTGCGGACTATCGACCCATAGCTCTTTGTAATGTCTATTACAAAATCATATCGAAGCTACTCACAAGGAGGCTGCAACCTATCCTCTCCTCCATTATCTCTGAAAACCAGTCGGCTTTTGTCCCGGGACGAGCCATCGCTGACAATGTGCTGATCACACATGAGGTCTTACATTTTCTAAAAACCTCAAAGGCTGAAAAGAGAGTTTCGATGGCGGTAAAAACTGACATGAGTAAAGCTTACGATCGATTGGAGTGGGAGTTCATAGAAGCTGTATTTCAGAGACTTGGTTTTGATCAGAAATTGGTTATTTGGATTATGCAGTGTGTATCTACTGTTACATATTCATTCCTCATTAACGGCTCGCCTAGAGGAAGGGTATCACCGAGCAGAGGCATCCGTCAAGGAGACCCTCTTTCCCCATACATATTCATCTTATGTAGTGAGGTACTCTCGGGACTTTGTAACAGAGCGAGCGAAGAGGGATCTCTCAAAGGGATCCGGGTGACAAGAGCATGCCCTCGAGTCAACCACCTCCTCTTTGCAGATGACACTATGTTTTTCATAAGGGCCAACGAGGAAAGTAGCAAAGCGCTAAAAAGAATTCTCAAGCAGTACGAGACAGCATCGGGGCAATCAATCAACACATTAAAATCCTCCATAACGTTTTCTCGAAGAGCGCCAGCAGAGTTAAAGAAAAGGGTTAAGGACGAGTTGGATATTCAAAAAGAAGGGGGATTTGGCAAGTACCTCGGGTTACCGGAACAATTTGGAAGAAGGAAAAGGGATCTTTTCTCGTCCATAATAGACAAAATCAGGCAAAAGGGTAGCAGCTGGTCCAACAGATTTCTGTCTACTGCCGGCAAAATGACGATGCTGCAAAGTGTTCTATCCCCCATCCCATCCTACGCTATGACTTGTTTTAAATTACCAGTCTCTCTTTGTAAAAGGATTCAATCGGAAGTTACAAGATTCTGGTGGGATGATCGGGATGGGAAAAAGAAGATGGCCTGGACCTCTTGGGAGAAGATGTCTCAGCCGAAGGAGATAGGGGGACTTGGTTTCAAAGACTTCCAAGCTTTAAATGATGCCTTTCTCGGGAAGCTAAGCTGGAGGATTATGAACAATCCAAACATTCTTCTCTCGAGGATTCTGTTAGGAAAGTATTGCTCAGAAGAAAGCTTTTTAACATGCACCGATAAATCACCGTCCTCACATGGCTGGAAGGGAGTTCTGATAGGGAGAGATCTCTTAATACAAAACCTGGGCTGGGTTGTAGGAAACGGAACGTCAATCAATGTGTGGTATACCCGATGGCTGAGTTTAACTGAACAGGAAGGACCAATGGGACCGGCTCCTGAAACAACTTTGAATCCGACAGTTGCTGAGGAAAAAATCAGAAGTGTTCTCCCACAATTCGAATCAAAGATTAAACTGATTAAACCGAGCTTATCTGGGGTTCCGGATAAGAGATTTTGGTTAGGAACAGCTACGGGAGAGTATACTACCAAGACAGGGTATAAAGCTGCGATCAAGAATAAAGCTATCGAGATAGATATCCGTGAAGACCTTCGAAACCTGAACTGGTTTAAAAACGTTTGGAAGCTACAAACGTTACCAAAAATAAAACTTTTCTTATGGAAAGTTTTCCAAAACGCTCTACCAGTGGGAGCATTACTGGCTGCAAGAAACATTAATGTTGACATTAGTTGCAAAAGATGTGGTACACTTGAATCTATAAATCACCTTTTCCTTCACTGTCCATACGCCCAAAAGGTGTGGAAAACAGCTCCTATGATGCCGGAGGTGGAGTTGAGTGGATCTATAGATTTGTTGAGTATATGGGAGAACCTGTGTGGCAGAATTTGTCTCCCCCCTACAGGTATTGCAGAAGGTCAGCTAGCCCCCTGGATCATGTGGAACCTTTGGCTGTCCAGAAATAAACTTTGCTTCAGTAACATCGCCATGACAGAGGAAGAAACACTAACCAACACATTGAAAATGGCAAGAGAATGGAATGGAAGCCAAGACAAGACTCCTAGAGTGCAACCAAAAGCCCAACCGAGAGAAGCTCGACCAGAAAACTGTGACCTTCTACGTACTGATGCGGCCTGGAGAGAAACAAATCAAATGGCAGGGCTGGGATGGACAATTAAACATTCACGGGGAAACGCAGAAGGATCAATGGTCGCTCCGGCAGTTGTGTCGGCTCTAACAGCAGAAGGATTAGCCATGAGAAAAGCGATTACAGAGTGCAAAGAGATGGGATTGAAAAGATTGGTGTGTGAATCTGACTCTGCTCAGTTGATAAAACCCTGAAGGGTGGGGAGGTCCCTCTTGAACTATACGGAATCGTTTCCGATATAGTTGATTTATCTAACTATTTTGATGTTATTTCTTTTCATTGGATCTCAAGGGAGAGGAACTCTGTTGCTGATCTTTTAGCAAAACAGAAACTTGTAATTGGTGATGTTTTAATGGCTGACACCTAACTCTTTATGGCATTAATATAAGTTGTGTTTCAAAAAAAAAAAGTATTGTGAGAAGCCTTTCTTTTTTTCATCAAGCATTGGTTACATGTCCATGTTCCAATGTAGACACAACTTTTGATTCAAGAATTAATGTACTTGAGGTATGATCCTTGTTGTTTGTTTGAAACAGGTATAAGATTGTGGGACCTCATGATAGCACTGACTTGGTTTGTCAACAAGTTTCTCAGCTTATGATTCAGTAATCACGAGATCCAGATGATGCTTAAACATTTTTCCTCTTATTTCTTAGATTTCTTTTAAAATGTACATTCTTTTTTTTTCTTTTTTTTTTTTTTGGTTTGATAGTTTTTAGTCCTGTTTATTTTTGAATGAATAACAACTATACATTATGCTTAATGATTCTTGTAATAACGACGAAATGCAGTAGCGTTTTTTGAGACTACCATCAAACTTGATAGTGTAGAAAAGTCCACTAGTCACATTACAGTTTCAAATTCGATCGTTTTAATAATAATTTACTTTACTACTATTCACATAACGATTTCAAACTCACTCTTGTTTATATCTTTTCCACTTTACATTGTAGTCATCGAATTGGATCCCATTTCCTAGCTTGTTAGAGCAAGAAACGAACTTATCTAATCATTACTATAAGTATTAAAACAAAAGCCAAAAAACACTTATTGTTATAAAACGTGTATAAACACATGTATACCTGTCAAAATGCAGGTATACCTACTTTCTGTATCTAAACAGTATTTGGGGCCCACTGTCACTATTTATACAGTGAATTTACTATTTGCACAGTGAATTTCGTTCTATAAATACGGATCGAATTCATTCATTGTAAACACACCTTTCCTTTCGATAATACATTCTCTCTCTCGATTCCTATAGATATAAAGTATTTCCATTTATAATATTTCCAAATACGATAAATTCTAAGCCTTTTACAACACGTTATCAGCACGATCACTCTCCGATCATTCCCCAGTCACTCTCCAGTTCGGTAAAATTCATAAGTATCACATATATCCCGTTATAATGGTCGGTATACCGCCAGTACTATTTTTAATGTTAATTTCAATTTACTATAATTAATATTAGTATACACTGGTCGGCCGAGCCGCCTTATAATTCACCTATTATGCATTGATCGGCCGAGCCGTCTCATATTTTATTCATTATGCATTGATCGGCCGAGCCGTCTCATATTTTATTCATTATGCATTGATCGGCCGAGCCGTCTCATATTTTATTCATTATGCATTGATCGGCTGAGCCGTCTTATACTTTATTTATTGTACATAGTCGTCTAAGCCGCCGTTTAAATTATAAATATTACATAAAAGGATTTGATCACTTGAATAAAATAAAATAAAATATTTCTTAAATCTGATTGATTATATATTACAATATTTTCAGATTGATTTTTGGATCAAATAATTTAATCCCAACGGTCACAAAGAATTTTTTTCAAAATTTCCCCTTTTTCCAACGGTCATGAACAATGTTTTTCATCTATAAATACACTCATCATTCATTCATTCAACTCATCCAAAACATTTCATCTCCTCCCAAATATTTCCAAATCGCTCTCATCCGATTTTTCTTGCAAGAATGATGATTCGGCTATTTTTGATTTTATGTGCGATTTTTGTTTTTACTTCTATGTATTTGATTTATCTTGGAGGAGTTACCGATGAAAATTTTGGCATTAATGTCTATTTAAATTTTTATGCATTAGTTTTTCTTGTAATTGCTTGCATGATTAATGTTAATGGCTTTTAAATATTTTGAAATTCTAATAAAATTTATTTCTTGTAACCATTCCCGCACTTCAAATATTTAATAAAATAATAATTCTAACTGTGTTGTTTATTACTATTTGATTTTAGAAATCTAATAACAAACATGGAGAAGCTCTAATTTCACACCCTAGACACCACCGGTACCAACTACTTTTCGTGGGTTGCAAATGTCGAACTTTATCTTGAATCTCTTGGTTTATCTGAGACCATTAAAGAGAATAATACTTCAACGCCTCAAGAAAAGGCTGAATCGGTGATCTTCCTTAGAAGACACCTTGATGAAAGTATTATTTATGAATATGCCAATTTGAAAAATCCTAAAGAGCTATGGAAGTCTCTGAAAGATCGTTATGATCAGCAGAAAGATATAACACTTTCACTTGCTCGGGATGAATGGCAAAGTCTGAAATTCTAAGATTTCGACAAAGTGGTGAATTACAATTTTGTTGTACTAAGGGTTGTAGCCAAATTGAGATATTGTGGTGAAACGATTACCGAATCTCAAAATGCTTGAGAAGACATACAACACATTTCACAAGAGCCACATCACCCTGCAACAACAATATAGGTTGCGGGGATATACTAAATTTTCAGATTTAATTGTGGCACTTCTCATAGCAGAAAAGAATAACAAGCTTCTCATCAAGAATCACATGACTTGTCCGACTGGTTCCAAAGCTCTCCCGGAAGCTTAATTTCCTATCATGTGACTCTTAAAATTCCACAATTATACCATAAATAATTGTTATTTGTGGAAGATTAATGTATAATTATTGTGTGTTTAAGATTTGGTAATGATGTATAATATTATCTTATGATTCTTTTTGTTTGTCTCAGAAATGGATAAGAGAACAAACGGAACAACAACTACGCAACTTGGTAGAGAAGTTTGCATACCAGATAGTGGCACAACGCACACTATACTGAAAGATAAGAGATTTTTCTCTAACTTAAAGTCAGCCAAAATGACTGTAAACACAATATCAGGTCCTACAGACTTGATCGAAGGAATTGGCAAAGCAAACTTTATGTTGCCTAATGGAACAAAGTTTTCCATAGATAATGCCTTATATTCTCCAAATTCTAAAAGAAATTTGTTGAGTTTCAAAGATATATATCTTCAAGGATATGATACTCAGTCTGCAACTGAAAATGGCAAGAAGTATATATATATAATTTCCGAGAGATCAGGCAAAAATCTGATCTTGGAAAAGTTCCCAGAACTTCCTTCTGGATTACATCACACTTATATTGATGTAATAGAATCACATTTTGTTATCAAGAGAAATCCAGAAAATGTTAAACTATGGCATGACCGTCTTGGCCATCCAGGCACTACAATGATGCGTAAAATCATTGAGAGTTCACATGGTCACTCAGTAAAAGCCCAAGATATACATCAGAGTAATAAAATGCCATGTACTGCATGTGCCCTTGGGAAATTGATCATAAGACCATCACCAACAAAAGTTGATAAAGAATCACCAAGATTCCTAGAACGAATACAAGGTGATATTTGTGGACCAATACATCCACCATGTGGACCATTTTATTATTTTATGGTACTAATCGACGCATCCAGTAGATGGTCACATGTTTGCTTATTATCATCTCGAAATATGGCATTCGCGAGATTTCTAACTCAGATAATCAAATTAAGAGCTCAGTTCTCTGATTATCCAATTAAAAGAGTTAGATTAGATAACGCTGGAGAATTCACATCCCAAGCATTTAATGATTACTGTATGGTATCAGGGATTGAAGTAGAACATTCAGTTGCTCATGTTCATACGCAAAACGGATTGGCAGAATCCTTAATTAAAAGACTGCAACTGATTGCAAGGCCATTGATTATGAGATCCAAACTCCCAACTTCTGTATGGGGTCATGCAATTTTGCATGCAGAAGCACTCATTCGGATAAGACCAAGTGCATATCATAGATATTCCCCGTTACAATTAGTATCTGGTAGAGAACCAAATATCTCTCATCTAAAAGTATTCGGTTGTGCGGTTTATGTTCCAGTAGCACCACCACAACGTACAAAGATGGGACCTCAAAGACGGTTGGGAATATATATTGGTTATGATTCTCCATCGATAATAAGATATCTAGAACCACAAACTGGTGATGTTTTTACGGCACGATTCGCTGATTGCCATTTCAATGAAAAAGAATTCCCAAATCTAGGGGGAGATAACAATAAAGTAGGAAAAGAAATCAAATGGAATGTGCCATCCTTATTACACCTTGATCCTCCTACGAAACAGTCAGAACTAGAAGTTCGACGTATCATGCATTTACAAAACATCGCAAATCAACTACCTGATGCATTTGCTGATACCAAAATGGTAACAAAATCATATATACCCGCCGCAAATGCTCCTGCTCGCATTGAGATTCCAGAGAAAGGCAAAATGGCAGTTGATACACGTGAATCAGGAACACGTTTGAAACGCGGCAGACCTTTTGGCTCAAAGGATAAAAATCCTAGAAAACGAAAGGAAATTGAAAGGCATGATACCTCCAGAATAACAGAAAATGTTCTTGAGAGAGAAGATAATGAATCTAACGACAATACAAAGCATCATGAATCTGAAGAAAATCATGAGATTTCTATTAATTACATCCATAATAGAAAAATATGGGAACGGAAAGAGATGGATGATATAGATGATGTTTTCTCATACCTTTTAGCAAAGGAAATAGATGAAGAAAACGAAGATCCAGAACCAACATCTGTTTATGAATGTCAAAAGAGATATGACTGGATAAAATGGAAAGATGCAATCCAAGTCGAACTAGATTCACTTAACAAAAGAAATGTATTCGGACCCATTGTAATCACACCCAAAGATGTGAAACCTGTTGGATATAAATGGGTATTTGTTCGGAAACGAAATGAGAAAAACGAGATTACAAGATACAAAGCTCGCCTGGTAGCCCAAGGTTTTTCTTGAATTGATTATGAGGAAACATATTCTCCTGTTATGGATGCAATCACATTTAGATTCCTGATGAGTCTAGCTGCTGATAAAAATCTTGAGATGCGACTAATGGATGTCGTCACAGCCTATTTATATGGATCACTAGATACCGATATCTACATGAAAATTCCTGATGGGTTTAAAATGCCAGAAGCATTAAGTTCCAAACCGAAAGAGTTATGTGCAATAAAATTGCAAAGATCATTATATGGGTTAAAGCAATCTGGGCGTATGTGGTATAATCGTCTCAGTGAACATTTAACAAAAGAAGGATATGTGAACGATCCTATATGCCCATGCGTTTTCATCAAGAAAACAACATCCGGTTTTGTGATAATCGCGGTATATGTTGATGATCTTAATATTATTGGAACTCAAAAGGAAATCCAAAAGGCATCAGATTACCTGAAAGGAGAATTTGAGATGAAAGATCTCGGTCAGACAAAGTATTGTCTTGGCCTACAAATTGAACATTCTGAAAATGGTATATTTGTGCATCAATCCACTTACACTAAAAGAGTATTGAAACGCTTTAATATGGATAAATCAACTCCTCTTAGCACTCCGATGGTCGTTAGATCACTTAATGTTGAGAATGATATCTTTCGACCATCTGCAGAAAATGAAGAGATACTTGGTCCGGAAGTACCCTATCTAAGTGCAATCGGAGCACTGATGTACCTTGCAAATTGTACACGACCTGATATATCATTTGCTGTTAATCTTTTAGCAAGATTCAGTTCTTCTCCTACACGAAGACATTGGAATGGAATTAAACATATTTTCCGTTATCTTCAAGGGACTATTGACTTAGGTTTGTTTTATCCTAAAGATTCAAAAGGTCAAATGGTTGGTTTTGCAGATGCAGGATATCTGTCAGATCCACACAAAGCTCGATCGCAAACAGGATACGTTTTCACGATCGGAGGCACTGCTATATCTTGGCGTTCTCAGAAACAAACGCTCGTGGCGACCTCATCAAATCATGCGGAGATAATCGCACTCCATGAAGCAAGTAGAGAATGTGTATGGCTAAGATCAATAAGCCATCACATCTGTTCCAGCAGTGGGATCGACGAAAATATGGAGCCAACTATTTTATATGAAGATAATGCGGCATGCGTTGCTCAAACGAAGGAAGGATATATCAAAAGCGATATAACGAAGCATATACATCCAAAGTTCTTTTCTTACACTCAAGAGCTAGAGAAGAATAAAGAAATTGAAGTAAGATATGTTCGATCATGCGACAATGCTGCTGATCTCTTCACAAAATCACTCCCTACCTCGGTATTCAGGAAACATGTCCATAATATTGGAATGCGTCATCAGAAAGATCTATGACTGCTTATTCGAGGGGGAGCTTCCGAGGTTGTACTCTTTTTACCTTACTATGGTTTTTCCCACTGGGTTTTTCCTAGAAAGGTTTTTAACGAGGCAACAAATATGTTACGGAAGCAATAATAGTGACACCGGTCCCCAAGGGGGAGTGTTATAAAACGTGTATAAACACATGTATACCTGTCAAAATGCAGGTATACCTACTTTCTGTATCTAGACAGTATTTGGGGCCCACTGTCACTATTTGTACAGTGAATTTACTATTTGTACAGTGAATTTCGTTCTATAAATACGGATCGAATTCATTCATTGTAAACACACCTTTCCTTTCGATAATACATTCTCTCTCTCGATTCCTATAGATATAAAGTATCTATTTATAATATTTCCAAATACGATAAATTCTAAGCCTTTTACAACACTTATCTAATTATTAATTTGTAAGAAAATTAAACGGTTATCAGCTGAGCAGTGACTGTAGTGAAGTATCTATGACGATCACTATAGTTAAACCGTGTAACCATAAAACACACACACAAAAACTATAGCTAGAATGTACTACATATTTGGACATAGGATTTCAAACATAAATCTTAATTGTCGATGCCTTTTTCCCAAATCGAAGAAGACACTTACTACAGAGATCATTTGCTTTCTTAATGTCCCACTAAACCAAATAGACATTTTAGCCTCTATCCATTCCCCAGCGGCCACTGAGAGAATAGGGTTTACTAGAGAAGAGGGTAGCAGTCCAATAAATATTACTCATAGCACACTCCTCGGATTATAAATCTTTCTGAGATAACAATTTTAAAGCCCACCTAATGGCAAAGCCCAAAGCATCTATATTAACAATTCCTTCTTTAATCTGGTTCATTTTGTTGCCCTCGACTTCTATAAAAATCTAAATTTGGTTTATTTGGTAGACCTAGTACGGGTTAAACCATAACTCACTATAACCAAACCAAATAGAACCAACAAAAAAAGAAAAATTTAACGCTTTTTTTTTTTATTAACCAAGATTACAGCGAAATCTAGAGAATTACATGAAACCAAGAATGTGTAACAACAACACATTTTTATCTTTTAGAAGGAATCTTCTACCATCTATAAACAATACGAATGGTAGTCTATATGTCTTCCTTCTCCTCACGTTTTTCATTGCTGAAACTATTGTACCAACCAAATCCTTTGCCTTTTTCTGTGTCGACCAAAGATTTCTGATATATATCTCGATTAGTTTCTGCTTAATATCGGTTTAAGGGTTCCAGCACGAAGGTGGTATGCCTTGCTTCTCAAACCATTCAGGCATGCGGAACCGTTCATAAAGTGTCGGTCTTACATCTTCTTCCTCTGAAAGCTGCTTCAGAAGTGGAAGTATAACGTCCAAAAGCTTCATGTGTTGATAATAATTTTCAATTAGTCTTCTCAAGAGTGATAACAATAATCTTCAGAGTGTACGAAAATGTATGAGAGAAGAGTAATAAAGTAATAGAGACCTGAGTGTCATTTGTCTGCCCTGCGGAAAACGCAACACATGGAATCCCATTTGACGGTTGCAATAAGAAGCTGAAAGGGTTGTTGTCAACAATCACTGTCCTAGACATGTTCTTTGATGTGCTTAACAGATCCTTCACGTGATCTCTGAATTGCCTGATTAGAGAGACCGAACAACAATGAACAAAAAAAAAAACCTCAATAACCTACCAAAGAACGGTTCCTGAAAGTATAAAACAGAGGTAACATAACTTACGTGCTGACTGTTGAAGGTCGATAAAGTCGGTTGCTAAGTACTTTCCTAGTATCTATCCTGTCCACAAGCGGTCTCGCATATCCTGCAGGCGACATACATGAATGTTACACTCATAAGTTTATATTTTAAAATGCATTTGAAATAAAAGAGACCTTCAAGACCAGCGGTAAAGAGAACAAGATCAGCAAACTGGCCAAGTTGCTCTAAGAACTCGTGCAATCCTGGACGTTCAAACACCGTGACGTAATTGATCTTAGGTTTCCCAACAACTTCCTTCAAGACAACAAGAGAGTCATAAAAGGGTAACTCAACTAAGAAAAGAAACAAGTTGGTGGAAGCAAGCAAACCTTGTCTGATGACAAACACTCAAGCTCGAACCAGTTCAATCCAGCGTCAATGGCTTGATTCCGCAAAGCAGCAGGTAGACTAGAAGTCTCGTATGCACATACTAACGTCTCATCCAAGTCAAGAACTACCTACAAACACATATTCAGTTCTCAGACTTCTTTTATTTTAATCACTATGAGGTTTTAGCCTGAAGACTCAAACTAGGTATGGGAAAAAAATCTGAAACCCAATATCCAAACCGAACCCACACTGAAAAAAAAAAACAGAATCAGTATCTGATCCGAGCTGTAAAAATACTCGAATCTTTGCTGTAGGAGGATGCAATAAGATGTATCCGAACCCCAAGTGTTATTACTGAACCCGAAAATCCGACTATGAGGTTTGAGGCCGTACATCCCTTGTAAAGGAAGGCTGAGACTAGGGTTGGGAAAAATATCCGAAACCGGAGATCTAAACCGAACCCAAACTGAAAAACCAGAGTCCATTTCCGAGTTGTAAAAATAAAAACTCAAATGGATCATATAGTCAGAGGGGAATAAGATTATCCAAACCCAAAGTGTTGTTACCAAACCCGAACCTATAACCCGAACCTCTCTACTAAGTAATCCAAGAGTTATAGCAGCTACACCAACTCTTCCTTGGTTACTCTTTTAGCACTAACCAATAGCTACTAGTCAAGCTTAATAAGAGTTCATCGAGTTTCTGAGTTCTACAGAGCAAGTCCTAAATGTCAAAATTCAAACTAACTGTAGATGACTTTGACCAAGTTGATACGAAGAAGAAGAAGAAGAAGAAGAAGAAGAAGAAGATTCAAAGCATACCTTGAGTCTCTGGAAGCGGCTGCGTTCGACTTCGATGGAAGAGTCGATTTCCACGGATGTGGGAGAATCCGCTGCCGTTTCGAGCAGTTCGATGGACGGTAAGGGTTTAAAACCATCGGCGGCGGACTTAGCGGAGGAAGAGAGGAGGGGATGGTAGCCTACGGCGCGGAGGATCTGGAGGAAGATCTGGTAGAAGAACGAGAGGCAGTTCACGAGAGTCTTCCAGAGTTGAAGCGACCGAGGGGAGTAAACGACGTCGGACTGAGTCAACTCGGCCATGAATCGGTTCGAATCTGTGAGGAGGGAGAAGATGAAAGGAAGCAATCGAAGTTTTTTTTGGGGTTTCTTTCTTATGCCTTCTTCCTTTTGCTTTTGTTCGTCTCTCTCGAATGAGATGTTTTAATTTAATTTCAAATTTTAATTAGAGAGAGGTGTAAGTGTATCTATGGCGATGGTTCAATTAAGTAGTTTGAATAAGACATTTAATGATACGATCCACGCGCCCCACTTGGGCATTTTGGAACACTTTAAATTATAAACTTTATAATATTCATGTTATAAGAGTATTATTAAATTATTTTATTAAAATTAGTGTAGTTGCAAATAAATGTAAGGTTACAACTTACAACTTATATATTGGTAAATTTAGTCTTAGGCTTCGATTGGTACAACAGATAATAAAGCATTAGCAGAATGCTGTAAAATCAGTATGCTGTAGAAACTGCAAAAAAAAATTATCCATTTTTTTAACTTATATTATATTTTATATGCGAAATATTATTATTTACAAAAATGTAAAATTTATGATAAAAGATTAAATTATATTTGGATATAACATAATTTTTAATATTATAAAAAAATATATAAATAAATAAATTATAAAATCTATATAAATTATCAATATTTATTTACAGAGTAGTAAATGATTCAAATATAAAATTATTATAAAAATTAATATATGATATATAATTTATTTATTAGTGTCTAAATAATATATATATATATATATATATTTCGTATATAAATAAATATATATTATTTTATACTTGTTTTTTAAAATAATGAATGATATGTGTAATTATATAAATTATATTATACTTTAAATGTAAAATATTGTTCTTTTAAAAAGTTAAAAATATTTAACTGCAAGTTTTATTTTTAAAAATATAAATTTATATTGTTTTATTATAAAAATATTTTTATATTAAAAAATAAAAATAAATCAATTATATATAATTATTTTTATTTTTTTTGTATATTCTAAATGCAAATGCTTCTCCAAAAGCTTCATATGAGAGCATTGAGCCTAGAGCATTTGGTGAGCATTAGCATTTAATAAATACTCTTCTAAATGCTTCTAAAGTAAATGTTGATTGGATAATAGAGAGCATAATGCTTATGCTAATGTTTTACCAATCAAGCCCTTAGTATCTAGGCATTCATATTTTTTTAGATTTATGACTATATTTTCAAATACAAATCGTTATAGATCTCTTAAAATAAATTATGAAATCAAATATATAAATAATTTTATATGATTAAATAATACTGGCTTTCAATTAATTTTTAGAAATTATTTAACGAATGAATTTTTATTGTGAAAAAAAATTATTAATCCATTAATACATGATTCTGATTAGACTTTTAAATCTATTTTAAACCAAAAGTTAATAACTCAATTAAAACTTGGATACCCATATCCAATTTCATAGAACATGATTATCACATCAAATCAATCGAAAATGTTTTTTTCTATCGCTTGTAATCATATTGAATGAACAAAGTGGGTTAAAGGTGTTTAAAATATTTATCTTTTAGAAGATTAAAACCATAATTAACCATTCATAAATTTGTATATATATATATATATATATATATATAGCTAGTTTTATTAGCTGCTCAATTTTTCAAAGGTCACTCAAATCCACGTACATCTTTTTTCCACATACATCTTATTTGTAACATTTTAACCTAACGAAAAAAAAACATTTTAGCCTAAGACTAAAAAGGATCGGTTGCATGAAGAGACGCGCCAAAAAAGTGAGAGTCGGAGTTGATAGATAAACCAACTATAGCCAATAGGAAAAATACAGATTGCTAAACTGCACGAAGACGCTTCTTTGATTATTTCATTATGATTTTATTTTCGTCTTTTTCTCCATATGCACACTCCTTGACCTGACTTTTTATGGTTTGGTTTGATTTAAACTCGGTTTAACTCCCATTTTGCTTACAAACCATTTCAAAATTGAACCAACTTGAGATTTTGATTTAATAACAAAACATTTGGACATAAGAAGGGTTTATTGGTTTATGTACTTTAGTGTATTTAGAAATTCATATATTATTTACAAAACAATGTAAAATATATTGATTTTCAAATCTAACATATAAATTTTAATTAGTATTTATAAATTCAGAGGTTTTCTCTCAGATTTGTATCTTTGTATTTTTAACAAAGAAATTCATTCAAATCTATTATGAAATTGAATTTATTAATAAATCCGAATGATTGAATAACTTATGATTTAAAGTAAAATTTTTAAATCATAAAATTAATAACATATGATTTAAACTAAAAAATTTAAATCATAAAATTAATAACATATGATTTCAATATAAATTTTAAATTATGTAATCAACAACAATTGATTTAGTTTGGATTTTCAAATCCGTTAAAATATAAGAATAAATAACCCCGCTAATTCTAAAGGGTTGCAATCCGTCAAATTTGACCAATTCAAAACATTCACAAGAGATAACTTTCCAACGTATATTTGCTGAATTAAATTTGATGCATTCATTGCTAGTATGACGTGAAGTGAAGTGACACACGCGCGCGCAGACCAACACACGAGCACACGCTCTCAGCTTATACTGTTCAGTCACTATCTCTAATCCCAACATCGACAATGATCATGTGAGACATATATAAGAGGACATGTTTGTCTTATCTTTGAACCGCCTTTATGGAATTTTATTTGAATTTTAAAAATGAACATTATAGCATGGCTGATGAGTGATGATATAGTAGCTTTAGTTATGATCCCAACAAGTCTTCTGGTTGATGCATATAGAAAATTCGTAATCAGGGCATATCTTTGAAGGAACCAACGTAAACAAAGGTGTCTATGGATGTATCGCTTTAAGTTCAAGCCATGGTCAAGAGCTTATTCACACGATTGGACCGAGTGGGCCTTTCTTCATCTCGGAGATAAGAGGAGAGATCCGAGAAAGTATCCTTACACTTGTGTCCCTTGTCCTGAGTTTCGTAAAGGGTCATGTCCTAAAGGAGACCCTTGCTTCACCCTGCACAGCATAAAACCTAGTTCTGTAAAGATGAGAAATGTTGCGCAAGAAAGTCTGTTTCTTTGCGTATCAACTAGCTCTGCCTTGTCTCAATCTCCGTTTAACAGCTTTGAGATGATGACTAGTTTATCTCCTCATGTATCTCCTATGGCTAATATTGTAATGCCACGACCATCCATGGCTAATGAGTCTTCCTCACTTTTTCACTCAGCCTGTGGCCATATTCCATGCGACGGATAGTGTGTTAAACTTTTGGAGGCTTGTAGGTCTTGTTTGCTGACCCTACAATCACCACATAACATTTCTTCGTGTTTTGATCTCATTGGCACGATATCGTGAATCACTTTCCGATAGATCACCCATCATTATACTACTCCAGTTGAGTTCTAAATGGATATGTGACCGAAAAAATAAGTATAATTTGATAATATAGTAGTCAAATCAATTCTTTTAAGACTTTCCATATACCACAAAACTGGGATATTGCCAATAGTGTTGCTTCTTCTCTAAGAAACAGCGGGTCATGGAAAAACAGAGTTAATACTCTCACTCCAACTGCTCTTCAGCTCAATGGTGAAGCAGACTGAAGTCGACATTGAGTGCTAGAGGTATGGATATCGATATGGAGATGGAATGAGACTCCGAGGTTTTAAAAAATTTAAAGAGACCTTCACGATCACGTCTTATGTTTCCTCTCCAAGTAGGAACTCTCAGATGGGTGGAAACATGAACAAACATAGGCAACAGCCTCCTCACCATGGGTTCTAGTCTACAGCAGCTGCAGTGATGAATGCGAAATCATCTGAGTTTTCGAAACGGAGCTTAAGTTTCAAACCGGCTGCTCAAGCAGCATCCCCATTGAATCTCTTGGATTGGGGATCACCGAGCGGGAAGCTGGAGTGGGGAATGCAAGGAAATGAGCTGATTAAGATGAGAAGAAGCGTTACCTTTGGAATCCATGGAAACATTAACAGTAATGCATGAAGAGATTACAGGAACGAGCCAGGTGTTTCATGGGTTAACTCTTTGGTAAAAGACAGTGTAGTGTCGGAGAGAGTCTTCGGGATGAATGATATGGTTTGGATCATGACCTGGCCTGAGCAGATGTAGAGAGATAAGACGCAGACTGTGGCGTAAGCACACACACAAAACTTAAATAAGTTTTGGGCCATCTTTGCAGTTTAATTCTTTTATTTTTATTACTTTAAGTAGTTGTTTTTGTTAGTATATGATATGCAGTCACTAATAGAAGGAGGGGTAGTAAGTTAATTGACTAATGATGAATCTACCTTGATCAATCGATTTGGATGCTAAAATGAAAAAAAAAAAAAACAAGAATGACACAAACACAAGAGTTGTTCACCAGGTGTTCACTTTACTTCTCGATGTGAGAAGCAGTTATTCTCATCAGAGCTGGATCACATCAGCATTTCACTAGAAAATTTAGTTTAAATCCCGAGCTCTTAATCTACAATAATGGCAACTATTCTCTCTCTCTCTCTCACTGATTTGTTACAAACCTAATTTTTTTCTCAGATCAATACAGAACTAGGGGATAGAAGATACTTACATCACCGATTACAACACTTACTCACGTGATTACACTTTACACATAGGTGTTTGTTTAGATTTATACCGGCTAAACCATCTTCTAATCCTTTTTTAAATTTGTACAGAGACCAATTAGCTGATAAGAAACTAATAACAATTTTATAATCAACTCCAGTTTGGGCTTTCTGCGTTCATCTTGGGGTTTTAATGAGTCAAGTATGGATGATGGAATTTAACACCCAACACCTCCAACAAAGAAAAATGGTAAGACAAGAGCTTGTTCAAAGTTCAAACCACTTAAGCCATGTAGGTTCTACTAGTAACATTCACAAGTATCAGAAAGATTGTCCTTAATGTGATTGGATTAGTGGGCTTTACAACAGGCTTAATGTTCTCAATCATCGTAAATTAACCTCCCTTTTTTTAAAAGGAGTTCCCAACTCTTCATCACACTAAATCACTTGTAGTCTTGTACTGGGATTATGCTCTGCTGTTGTGTGTGTGTGTGTGTATAACTTCAATAAGACGGCAGTACACAAGCCATCAGAAGCTTTGCTGCATAAATGTAAAACAAATTCACTTCTTATGTGACATGTACACTACTACTACTTCAACCAATTGTTAGTGTTTTCATATATATATATATATATATATATATATATATGTGTGTGTGTGGTCTATCATTCCGATTGGTTAATCACCTTATTTTTCATATTATTCAAGTTGTTATAAAGCATGTAATTGATTAGTCACTCATCCGAATAAAAGAAACTATCAAAGCAATTTTTTTTTGTAGGGTGAGTGATGTTTTAATAATGTCTAATTTTAAAGTTTTCATCAAAATAGTAGTGTTCTCTTGGATTTAATAAGATAATACCACAAGTGTAGGACGCACGTGTGACTCAGACACATCATTAGGCACGTGATGAAATCATCACAGAAATAAAAGGGCCGAGAACAGTATGGTGTGTGTCTCACTCACACGAACAAAAATACAAAAGGTTTAGAGTAGGTTCCTTTGACTTTGGTTCAAAGCAAAAGGATTCACATATTCAAGTAACAACTAAAGCCAAATGAAGTCGTAATAAAGTATAAACATTTGCCAAGAAAATAAATATATGGTATATATACATGTAGAAGATGATGTAAATAAAATGAATTAATAATGGTTGGTACCGTATATGTACTGTGCGTGTGTGTGTTTTGCGAGGAGATTACTTAGCCTTTACTTTTCTCAAAGAGAAAGCTTCATGTACCATTTTGAGTTGATCATACCTGGCCTTTTATTATTTTCCTTTACTTTTTTCATGTGGAAAATATATGTTTTATCTTTCTCTTAACGAACAAGGATGCTTCACCCTCAACATGCGGTGGACGCATGATTGTTACAGAAACAAAAGATTAGTCTAGTCTTAAAGAGGTGATTAGCCGAATTCACCAAGAGAGTCCCGATTTGAATCTCAGTGATACCCTAAACAAAAAAAAAAAAATACTATGCTTTCTCTTCTAAAAACTTATGTTGAATACATGAAGGATGCTGAAACAATGTGGACAGTGAAAATGAAACGAAGTATGCTTGTAAAAGTGTTGAAGTATAAATGTAATTTTATTAAGATGGTGCTTCTATAGTCCCTTTCTTTAGGTAATGATTGAGACAATCTTTAGAATCTTTGAATCCACTCTTCTCTCCAAACTCTACTTTCCTTTAACAACAACTTCAAAAATAGATTAGTTAGGCGAATTAGATTACATTTTAATGTCATTATAAGCAACTTAAGAAAATATACATTCTTCATCTGAAAGGCTTTGGAAACCAGTCCAAGATAAATCCACCTCACCAAACTATTAATCACAAAACTAATCAACATTAACAATAACAATTTCATTTTTTCAAATTGTTATTTAGTTATTACCTAATCCTTTATTGGTTGCTCTTATATTTACATTGATATTTCCCCCTCTCTCACAAACATACTGACGTTTTAGAGAGAGTTTTTTTTTGTTCTTGTACTCTTTCTTTATAACTCAGATGCAACCCTGGAGAAGAAAGTTTCCATTGTTCGAAACAGGAGTAACAATGAAACAGAGGAAGAACAGTAACCTCTCGATCTTCGTCGTCGTCTTCTCTGTCTTCCTCTTCGGGTTCTTCATGTACAACGAAGACGTCAAATCCATCGCCGAGTTCCCCTTCTCCACCTCAAAACCTAGCGACGTCCAAGAGAGCCAAGATGAGGCTAAACCGATCACAGAGGTTACGTCACTACCAGTTCAAGAACCGATCAAGAACTCAGACCCAGTTCTTGATTCCGCGGGAAACGCAGACCCAGTTCAGGACTCGGGTAAAAGCCAAGAACTTGATCATGATTCAGAGAGAGAAACAGAGCCGTTGAAAACAGAGGAAGAGAAGAAGATTGAGCTTTTTGCTGCGACGGAGGAAGAGGAAGACGTGGAACTGCCGCCGGAGGAGTGCGACTTGTTCACCGGAGAATGGGTTTTCGATAACGAGACGCATCCGTTGTATAGAGAGGATCAGTGTGAGTTCTTGACGGCGCAAGTGACGTGCATGAGAAACGGAAGGAAAGATTCTCTGTATCAGAACTGGAGATGGCAACCTAGAGATTGTTCTTTACCAAAGTAAACCGGAAATGCTCTGTTTCTTTCAATCGATCATTGGGTTGGTTTAGTTTCGGTTTAGTCTAATTTGTCCCGGTTTTGTGAAGGTTCAAAGCGAAACTGCTTCTGGAGAAGCTACGAAACAAGAGAATGATGTTCGTTGGGGACTCTCTTAACCGGAATCAATGGGAATCGATGGTTTGCTTGGTTCAATCAGTGGTTCCTCCCGGTCGAAAAAGCTTGAACAAAACCGGTTCTCTCTCAGTCTTTAGAATAGAGGTAATTAACATATTTTGAATTTTGATTAATTAATTTGTTTTATAGGATTATGAGAGTAGTTAGTAATTAATTGTTTTTTTTTATGTAAAAGGATTATAATGCAACAGTGGAGTTTTATTGGGCGCCATTTTTGGTGGAATCAAATTCAGATGATCCAAACATGCATAGTATACTAAACCGTATAATAATGCCTGAGTCTATAGAGAAGCATGGAGTCAACTGGAAAGGCGTTGACTTTCTTGTATTCAACACTTACATCTGGTGGATGAACACATTCGCCATGAAAGTCCTGTAAGTGCTGCTACTACATTATTGACTGCATCGATATGTTATATGTGACAACGTTATGAATTGAGATTGTATAAATTGGAGCAGACGAGGATCGTTCGATAAAGGAGACACTGAGTATGAAGAGATCCAACGGCCAGTAGCGTACCAGAGAGTGTTAAGGACTTGGGGAGATTGGGTGGACCGGAATATAGATCCTCTACGTACCACTGTTTTCTTCGCCAGCATGTCTCCTCTACACATCAAGTAACTAATACTTTTAACTCCCATCTAGACTCCAAGTTAATATAACTTGTGTCTTGCTTGCATATAAATACAACTTGTGTCTTGCTTAGTTAGTTAGTGATGACTCGCTTGCAAAATCAAACTACTCACAACTAGGATCATTTTGTTTTTCTTTTGCTTAGGGTACTAGTAGATTTACCGTTTTAATAGCACTTAGCTTATTAGTATTTTTTTGTTATAATGACATTTTTCTTTGCTTACCTTGTAATGTACATGAGAACCACATGTACAATCATTGATAAGTACCTACTTTTTGTTTTCTAAAATGTTAATTAACCTGCAGATGTGCCATAACAAACTAAAGCAACTACAATAAAAGGAGTGAACAAGTCTTTGTTCTTGAAAAGTCTACAACATTAGCATTGTGTTGTTTATTATACCTTAGAGCATGTTTAATGGGGGTTGCTTAGGAGGGTTGCTTAGGGGGAATGTTGCTTATTTTGAAGAGAGAGGGTGGTTTAAGTTGCTTAAACAAGCAACTTAAACCACCCTCTCTCTTCAAAATAAGCAACATTCCCCCTAAGCAACCCTCCTAAGCAACCCCCATTAAACATGCTCTTAGGAGCCTACAACATTAGCATAGTGTTGTTTTTATGTGTTAGGAGCTTGGATTATGAGAATCCAGATGGGATAACTTGTGTATTGCTTAATTAGCTGCTTGATGAGCTATATCGTAGCTAGTGATGCTTTGCTTGCAATATGAAACTACTCACAACTTGATCATTATGCTATTCTTTGGATTAGGTTAATAATAGATATGTAATCCCAATGGCACTTAGCTTATTCGTTTATTTATGTTATAATATGAATTTTCTTTGATTGCCTTTTAAGGTTACATAAAAACCACATGTACAATCATTGATAAGTACATGCGGGCGTGCCCTAACTTGAATACCAAGTAACAACCAGAAAAGGAGATAACAACTCTTTGTTTATTATATCTTAATCAGGAGCTTGGACTGGGAGAATCCAGATGGGATAAAGTGTGCATTAGAGACAACACCAATCCTCAACATGTCGATGCCCTTCAGCGTAGGAACAGACTACAGGCTGTTTTCAGTAGCGGAAAACGTCACGCGTTCTCTTAAAGTGCCGGTTTACTTCCTCAACATAACAAGACTATCTGAGTACAGGAAAGATGCTCACACTTCGGTTCACACAATCCGACAAGGCAAAATGTTGACGCCGGAGCAACAAGCTGATCCCAACACTTATGCAGATTGTATCCATTGGTGTCTTCCCGGTTTGCCTGATACGTGGAACGAGTTTCTTTACACACGTATTATTTCCCGTTCGTGACCTAAAAGACAACATGTATGTTTTGGATACTCTCTTTTAAGTTTTTTCCTCCCTCTTTGCTCCATCGATCAGGTGCCTCGAAATGTTATTATTTTCATGTCACAATGTTCATAATTCTCAGTAACTGTAATTGTGAAATTAATGGTTTTCTTTTTTTCTTCTTTAAATGGTTATTAGAAGTCTTTTTAACTGTCTTTGTAAACTCTTGAACTTTGGAGTGAGGTGGAAAGCAAAGGATGCCAAATGTTTTTTTTTTCCTCTCTGGGGGTCAATTAACTGTGTAAAACTAGCCCATATCGATTGTATCTATAAACATCGATATGTTGTTGTTCACGGGAGAAAATAATATATAAAGGTCAATATGTATTCATGTATCTCTTTTTTTTTTTTTTTTCAAAAAAAAAAAAAAAATGTATCTCTTTTTTCTTTTAGTTGGACACGATCTTGCACTCATCTGGACACATACAGAGGCCAGTTATCCCATTTCATAATGATTGATAAGAGACTTTGATATGGGCACGGGAAGCACCCTTCTCACACTGGATGGATAGAGGATGAGTATCAAGCTTTGGTGGATGGATGGAGGCGAGAATGGAGTGAGTTCTTGCGGATGGAATGGAATGAGATGATAACCGGCTTGATTGCTCTTAAAACGGATCAGTGGAGGATGGGAAACAACAAATGGTCGTGTAACCAATTTGCTATCTCACTGGATGGAGGATGGCGTGAAGATGGAGTGTGGATCCAAGCTGCTTGTTCGTATAAACAACTCAACAAGGACAAGGGATGGAGATGGAGTGAATAGATTGATGAACTCAATCAGATGGATCGAAAGTCGCCATAAACTATATGGAATGAGCTTGATAAGACTAGGTTGCTCTCAATGCTGCTTCTCACACACACGGAAAGACTTAGGGTTTTGCTAGGGGGCAAATTGACTCATATATTTCATAATAGGTTAAATGATACAAGGCTGCTTATAGGGGCTTATATACTCGCCGATGCAGCTATGCCCTTCTAGGGGTCTTTGAAGCAAATTTATTACATGACTCAATCTTAGGACCTAATGAAAACTTAAGCTAAACAATGCCTTGACTCTTTATTCGAAATAAACTAAAAAGAAAACAAAATGCTGCAAGAAAGGTTAGTCAAAATATCAAGCATATAAATTAGATCCTTACCTTTGTTTGGGAGGCGCTTCTTGATAGGTTTGAATTGACTATCCGTTGGAGAAGAGCCAAGCTTGAGGTGATGTCGTTTTGGGGCTTGTCTCTTACTCCTAAACTCACCGTTTCACTTAAGGGGAGAGATGGTGAATAAGGAAACCATCTCTTTATGCAGAATGATAGACCATAGGATAGCATTATCTTTTGGACCGTCTTGTATAACATAAGGTTGAGTCTTTATACCCTCTGATCCGGAAATGGAGAGCTTGTCTAGACGGTTTGTGATGTCATCTAAGTTGGGGTTGCTATTAGCTTTGGCAAACAATCCTTCAATGGCTTCACAGAAGCTTGCAATCACCCCCTTGGTTCCTGATCTCGTTCTTGGTGCTTGTCTTAAGGTGGGGATGTTGATGTCTGGTTCTATGTCCTCATAAGACTTGGTTTAGAGCCCGATTCAAGTTCCCGCCTTTCACATATTTCTTTGACACCAGTCTTGGTTCAGAGCCCTATTAAACATATGATTCAGTTGCTAAGAGTTTTGGTTTCTTCCTGTTTGATGCTCTTCATGTCTTTTGTTGAATCTCTAAAGTTTTCCCCTTTCTTTACTACTGTAAATTTTAGTAAACCGTCGAGAAAATACTAAACTTAGACTAATACATGAACACTTCGTTATTCCAAAATATATAAGCTTGTGTTACCAGACCAAAGAGATATAAATTTGGTTAACATTAATCTATTATATTAAAACAGAGTCCTATTTGAATTTTACAGTGACATGTTTTTAATTTACACCTATTGAACTTATCTATTAATTAGTAATTCTATTATTTTTATATCTTATTGACCATTACATTTATTTATTCTCCTATTTATTCTCTTACAACTAAGTTAGTAATTATTAAATATAAACTATCAATTATTTTAATATTTTCAAAATAAGATATCTAAAAAGATATTCTTAAATATCTTTTCGTAAGAATAGATTTTAATAATATTTTTAATATCTTTTATTTAAAAATGTAAATATACATTTCTTTTAATATTTATTTTAAAATAATAAAGTCATTATTAATATTAACTATATTTAAAAACGAAAAATCATTCATTATTTATTTACATAATAAAAAAATCTATAATATTTATATATACATAATTTATATTCATAATTAAATTACTACACAACTTAATCCATTAATTAATTATTTATAAATTAGAAAATAACAGAATAAATTATATTCATGAATTTTCTAACATATTTCAGCTTATTAAACAATATTAAAATATTATATATGAACTAATAAATAATTTCATAAATTAATATACATATTTAAACTAAAATATTAAAAATAATTTATTTATCAAGTACGAGTCATGTATAATAATACTGACAAAATATAATAATAAAATAAAATTTTATAAATATAAAAATAAAAAAGTTGTACTATGTTTAAAGTTTAAAATATAAGTAAAATTAATACGAGGCAGATTATATAAATAAATTATTTTATTTTCATAAAATTATATTTATGTAATTTTAATTTTTATTATATATATTTAAAAAAAACTATTTTTATAAAAAATATCTATATAAGATTTCTAATTTTCAACAAAATAAAATTTTGAATAAAAATCCATCTCGCGCTTTAAAGTGCGGGTTAAAATCTAATAATAAATATTATTATTAGATATATAATATAAATTAAATTAAAAATAAACCAAAAACAAAACATTGAAAAAATTCAATTACATGTGAACAATAAAAGTAAACTAAATAAATAAATAATAAATTACATTTTTTGAAAGTTATATCAATAAATTGTAATAAACATATATGAATCGTTGATGCTAAATCTATTTCTAATTTAGTATGCATTTTCTCAAATATTGATCCATTACGCTTACAACAAAATGATAAATTGGTTTGACTAAAAATTTGTATGGCTAACTTTTGTAAAATAAGAGCATAACATTTATAATATATCTACCATTCATCTAAACATTCATAGATTAAAATACTTTAAATATGAAAATTTTAGTCAAATTTTATTATATAGTGGGCTACCAATAGGTTCAACCAGTAGTCGAATCCCAAGTTTTAGAGTATTTTACGGATTTTATATTAAAAAAATAACGAGTTAAAAAGAAAAACCAGATTCCATATAAAGTCATCGGTTAGTCAATTTAACCGCCGCGGGTCTGGGTCGTGACCCGAAATATTGGATATAACGCTTCATGTGTAACATTTAAATATAGATACATAATCAAAAATGTAAATTTATTTCATATAATTTGGTTTGTGTCGAAAATAATCTCGCGCTTTCAAAGCGCGGGTCAAAATCTAGTTTTTACTTATTCGATGAAATATAGACCTCAATTTAAACAAACCATTGATAGTAATATATTTTCTAAATGAACTTATTAATTTGAGTCAAAGGTTTTTGAATAAGCCAGAGTACACAACACTAAACGCTTAATATCCCTCAGCCAAAATTTGATTAAGCAACACCAGTTTTTAAGAGAGTACAACAACCATAGATTAAGCCAGCAGCAGCAGCAGTTTATTAGAGATTACAAGCAAAAATGGCTTAAGCAGCAGCAGTTTCCAGAAGCTCCTGATCGAAATGCCATGTCCCTGAAACACATAAAACAAAGTGTAAAGCCATGAAGTGGACGAAATGAGGGATATCTTTTTTCAACAAAAAAAAAAGAGGGATATCTTTTTATTATTTTTAAAATAGAGAAGACAAATGGTTACCATGTCCTTTGCCGAGTCTTCTGAGTTGAGAGACATATTCAGAGATTTTCTTGATTGCTTCAACCTGCCACAAGCAATTGTTATTTTTAACTTCATTATATTCCCTTTTGAGCAAGCATTAGATCACTATTTCTTTGCCACGAACATAGAACGTGTTCTTTTGTTTGTATGTTTTACCTGTTCGTTCAAAAACTCGCTCTCAATGAAATCTGCCAACTGCACATCACCGTTCTTCGAAGCCACCTGTTGTTCACATTATTCAATTTCAACTTGTATTACTTCTTGAAACATTAGACTAAAAATGACTTTAATAATGTCATAAACAAGAATTGGATTCAAAGGAGTAATGGTCTTACACTGTGCACGTTTAGGAGTTTTTCATTGACCAGTTTCTCCAACGATAAAGCCAGCTCCATGGCTGCAACAAACAAAGAACATCATCATCATTATTTTGCAACTATGCATATTCCACAAAAGGGTATCCATTTCTGATAAAAAGTCACAACCTTTGCAAAGCTAACAAGTTACTCCAGAATATAGAGGACACAGATATGAAACTACTTATACTTTATACTTTGAATCATCAAAAATGAGAATGAGCTTACCATAGAGAGCATCTCCTTTCTCAGCGTGATCAAACTCAGACTGAGGCATCACCATGGGTTGCAGCTTAACCCTCCCACCACGTTTGTTCTACAGAACCAAAACAAAAACAGTGTTAGAAACTAAGCACAAATGGTTAATGGTTATAAATGAAACAAGATGAAACCCATTGGATAAGGACCTGATACTCCATAAACATCTCAGCATGGTCTCGTTCTTCCACACTCGAATCCTTGAAAAACCTGATAACAAACAAACTCATTAATCAAAAACAAAGACACGAACTTTAACAAAGAATCAAATAAAAACTCCCACTTACTTGGCAAGACCTTTGAGAGCAACGTTGTCACGATCGAAGTAAGCGTACAGAGCGTGATACACATACGACACGTTGTACTCCACACTGCAGCAAAAGAACCCATCAGATACAACAGGGAACGATTCAATCCAACACGAAAAGAAGCTTACTTGATCTGCTCATTCACGGCGGCTTCACACTCAGGTGAGTACATATGTCGAGCAAGAGAAAGCTGCGGACTTGAAGGGACGAGATCGAGTTCCTTCTTCACCTCCACAAACGGCTCGAAAACGACGCCGCTTAGAGGTTCCGTGGAGGAGGCACGAACAGAGAAGGAGAGGTTTTTCCTCGATGAAGAAACAGAGGAGAAGAGAGGAGAGGAGATGTCCTTCTTGACTCCATGAATGTTCAAGAGCGAGAAGGAAGAAGCGTACTTGAGAAGCATTTTTGTATCTCTCTGCTATGGAGCGAAGAAATGGGAGGAGAAAAGGGTTTGTGTGGAGGCGACTTGTGGCTGAGGAAGAGGAGGAAGGAGACTATAAAGCCAGGTTATGTGGATGATGACGCTCTGGATTGTTGACACGTGGATGGATGAGATTGATAGATGGATGGAGGCGCGTGGTTGGCTCGTGGTATTATTGCTTTGCTGGATGATATTTATTGTTTTGCTTTGGTATCTGGGTTAAATATGGCCCCTCTTGTTTTTGACGTTTCATACTAACCTTTTCGGCTTTTTCTGTAAAAAGGCAGAAGCAAAATGCGATTTTTCTTGGTGATAAATATTTAGATTTAAAAAAAAACAAAAATTTAAAAGTTAAGAAAAAACTGTCACCAAATATATTTTGTGGTTGAGCTTCACACGTTCTAAAGATACAATGAGACCGGTCTAACTTAAAGTCAGACCTGAAACAGAGATGAAAACTCCATCCAAAAAATTCTATAATATTAAATTACATTTTTGTATACATGTTAACTCACCCATCCATCAGGTCTAAGCAAAGCCCAAACTAATAACAAAGGCCCAAATATAAAGCCTAGTCAAAGACAGCAAAAGAAGACAACCATGATCAAAATCAAGACTTTTGTACCTGCAAAAGAGAGACATTCTAGATTGTTTATCACCAGTCTTTTACTGTTGTGTCCTCTAGATAAGGATAGTCAACCACTATTATTGTTCTCTTCTCTTCTCATCTATCAAATCATCTGTAAACACTCATTGTAAAGCATCTGAAATACAGTAATGAAGCAGAAACGTTTTATCTTTGTGTCACTCTTGGAGTAACCGTCTCTGCAACTTTGAAGAATCAAAGAATTGCAAAAAACAAAATCTACCACTTCTACCAAAAATCTCCACCCTTTTCTATTGACTCACGGAAGCAGAAGCTTCAGGAACGTCAATCAACAACGGTTCAGATGTTGTTGCTGACGTCTCTTCGGGTCTAATCTCTCTAAGTTGTGTCATAACTTGTTGAGCTTCAGGTCTTGCTGAAGGTGTAGGATCAACACAATGCAAAGCCAGTTTCAGTGTATTCAACATCTCATCTCCCACACTGTTCACATCATTCAACAACTCCACATCAAAAACCTCATTAGTCGACTCTTCTCTAACAGCAGTAGCAACCCATTGAGGCAAATCCACACCGTTCAAAGCCTCGCTCGGAGACTTGCCAGTCAAAAGCTCCAATATGATCACACCAAGACTATACACATCGGTTTTCGTGTTGGCTTTCTTCAGCTTTGAAAGCTCAGGTGCTCTGTAACCTAACGCACCAGCTGTTGCAACCACGCTTGATCCTGCTGCTGCTGTCATTAGTCTTGAAAGACCGTAATCTGAGATCTTGGCATTGATGTTCTCATCTAAGAGTACATTGTTTGATGTTAGGTTTCCATGGATGAGATTTTCGTGTGTGTGAAGGTAGAACAAGCCACGAGCCATTCCTTTTATTAAGCTCATCCTTGTAGGCCAGTTGATATGAACATCTTGTCCTCTTGCTGCAGTTTCAGACATTAAAACGTTAGTTACAAACAATGTTATCTTTTCCATTGAAGTTTGAGGTTATTACCATGGAGGAAAGTGGCAAGACTGCCTCTAGACATGTAATCAAAGACCACAAGCTTCTCTCCCTTGGGTCCCAAGTAATAAGCTCTAAGTGCAAGAAGGTTAGGATGTCTGATTCTTCCCAGTACATTAATCTCGTTCTCAAACTCTTTCTGACTTTTGGTGATTTTTTCTCTCAATCTCTTCACTGCAACTTGACTTCCATCTTCAAGTGTAGCTTTGTAAGCTGTTCCATAAGTACTTTTCCCCATAATCTCTGCTGTTGCACACAGAAGATCATCTGCTGTAAACGTCGTTGGCCCATCAAAGTGAACTAGCTTTCCTCCGGGGTCTCCTCCCCCAGCTTCAGCTTCTCCTCCTTTCTCAGTCTTTGCAGCTGCAGCTCCCGGTCCAGCTTCCACTCCCTTAGGTTTGGATTTGTCTGGTTTCTTCCTCAGCAAGCAACAGAGGAGAACAAAGACAAGGATAAGCAGAACTACGAGGAGTGCTCCAGAAGCAATGAGGAGGATGTCTTTGGTACTCAGATTCTTACGGGGAGACGGTGATGGAGGATTTAGAGTAGGACACAAGGTGGAATCACTGTATCCACAAAGCTGTAAGTTTCCGACAAAAGAGGAGGAACTGAACTTTTGAGACAAGAGAGCAGGAACTGGTCCAGATAAGTTGTTGTAAGAAACATTGAAGAAGGTAAGGCCTTTCAGATCAGTCAATGAAACAGGTATATCTCCGGTGAGTCTGTTTTGAGACAAATCCAGATGTGTAAGAGAAGAAATGTTCCCAAGGGTTTCAGGAATCTGGCCACTAACACTGTTACTGCTAATATCCAATGTTCTAAGCTTAGTGAGTTTGCTTAACCCTAAAGGTAGGGTTCCACTGATCCTGTTATGACTAATGGAGAAGTCTTGTAGCTGAAGTAAGTTGCAGAGGGAAAATGGGAATGAACCAGACAGAGAGTTGTGATCAAGAGATAATACACGGAGATTAGGAGAAGTGTTATTACCCCAAGTGTCTAAGACTGGACCAGAGAGATTGTTGTGGTCAAGGGCAAGAAACTGAAGAGAAGAAGAACGAGTGAGACTCACTGGGACTTGACCAGAGAGTGAGTTGAAGCTAAGATTAAGCCTCAGAAGCTTAGTAGAATCAGCAAGATTCTGTGGAATAGCTTCAGAAAGAAGGTTACTACTGAGATCAAGGGTTTGAAGGAAACGAGAGAGACCTAGGGAAGCAGGGATGGAGCCGGAGAGACGGTTGTTGAAAAGCTGAACTCCTCTGAGATTAGGAATGAGTCCTAAAGACAATGGAATGGAGCCTCCTAGGTTGTTGTCATGGAGACTAAGCTTGCGTAGAGCTTGAAGCTGTCCTATTTTCTCAGAGATTCTACCTCCAAGAGACTTCCATGGAAGCTGAATCACTATAACTTGACCTTGAGCACATTTGATTCCAGCCCAACCTCCAGAGCAAGCACTTAAACCAGAACCGTTCCAGCTTCTCAAGAAGCCTCTTGGGTCAATAAACTCTTGCTTGACCGCTTGAAGACCTTGGTAGTCAGCTTGTGTGATCACTACACCGTCCCAGGCTTGGCTTGAGCTGGGAGAGACAAAGAAGAGGAGGGATACGGCTAGGTAAAGGAGAAAGTGGCTTCGAAGTGAAGCCTGAGACTGATCAATGGTGGTATTCATCAAATTCAGAGAAAAGGGTTGACTTTTGGTAGTAAACTCCATGGAAAAAGCAAAGATTGAATGAGATTCCTAATTAATGGCCAGTTTTGAGGAGGATGTAACAGGGTTTGAAAGTGTTTTGCAAAGTGAGAGATGTGTTTAGTTGGAAAGTGTTGGGAAAATTACCCAATATTCTTCGTGAGATGAAGATGGGATTTAGACAACTAAGAGTTTAAGAAAAAGACTCTTAATATTTAGGAAAGGGATTTACTACAAAATATGAAATTTTAGGAAACTCTCTCTTACAAGTGTTTTTCTCTCTTGTTTCTCTTTTTGCTTGATGGTTACAAATGGTGCTAAGCACCCCTATTTATACTAGTGAGAGGCTAACTACAACAACTTCTACACACTTCTTTTTCTACACACATCCATTTCCACACACTTCTTTTTCTACACACTTCTTCATCTTTCTCCATTTTTCTCTAGATTTTTCTTCTTCTTGGGCTAAGGTTAATTATGATTTGTTTTGGGCTTAAGGAGGAAAAAACCAACAAATCTCCCCCTTTTCGACTTAGCCCGAAACCGTTGTCATGCCGGTGCCTTTGCAGCAATCTTCAAACTTCTTGATTGGTAATACTTTGGTCATAAAATCTGACCAGTTTTCATCTGTGTGTACTTTGTTGAGATGTATGAACTTCTCTTCAAGAACTTCTCGTATCCAATGATGCCGAATGTCGATGTGCTTTGAGCGAGAATGAAACGCTGGATTCTTTGCTAAGTGAATAGCACTTTAGTTGTCACACAACAAGCTGTACTTGTCTTGCTTTACTCCCAACTCAAGCAAGAAGTTCTTCATCCATAACATCTCCTTGCATGCTTCCGTTGCTGCGATATACTCTGCTTCTGTGGTGGATAAGGCAACACACTTTTGTAGCCTTGATTGCCAGGAAACAGCTCCCCCTGCAAAGGTAATCACAAATCCTGAAGTTGATTTTCTCGAGTCTTTATCACCAGCCCAATCTGCATCGGTGTAACCGTTCAACTCAAGTTTTCCATTGCCAAAGCATAGACACCTCTTCGTTGTGCCTCGTAGATAGCGTAGGATCCACTTAACTGCTTTCCAATGCTCCTTTCCTGGATTTGCTAGAAAGCGACTCACAACTCCTACAGCATAGGCAATGTCGGGTCTGGTGCACACCATGGCATACATGAGACTGCCCACTGCTGATGCATATGGGGTAGTCTTCATTTCTTCTTTCTCCTTCTCACTTGTTGGACTTTGTTCTGAATTTAACTTGAAATGTCCAGCAAGTGGAGTATTTACTGGCTTTGCTTTGTGCATGTTGAATCTCTCCAACACCCTTTCAATATATCGTTCCTGGGACAACCATAAAAGTTTATTTGGTCTGTCCCGAGTGATCTTCATTCCAAGAATCTGTTTCGCTTGCCCCAAATCTTTCATAGCAAAAGACTTTCCTAAGTCTTCCTTCAATGCGGCTATCTTGTTGCGGTCTTGGCCCACAATCAGCATATCATCAACATAGAGTAATAATATGAGAAAGTCGCCGCTTGCGTACCTCTTTATGAAAGTGCAATGATCATTCTTGGTTTTCTTGAAGTTATGATCCACCATGAAAGAGTCAAACTTCTTGTACCATTGTCTTGGGGCTTGCTTGAGACCATAAAGGCTCTTCTTTAATCGGCATACCAAGTCTTCTTTTCCTGGGACCTTGAATCCTTCGGGTTGCTCCATATAGATTTCCTCCTCGAGGTCACCATGTAGAAAGGCTGTCTTAACATCGAGTTGTTCAATCTCTAAGTCTAGGACCGCAGCTAGACCAAGAACCACTCGGATAGAGGACATCTTCACCACTGGAGAAAATATTTCTTCAAAATCTATGCCTTTCTTCTGGTTGAATCCTTTCACTACCAATCGGGCTTTGTATCTTGGATTTGAGCTTCTCTCCTCATACTTCAGCTTGTACACCCACTTGTTTTTCAAGGCTCTCTTTCCTTTTGGTAGCTTCATTAACTCATAGGTGTGATTGTCTTGCAAGGATTGCATCTCATCTTGCATAGCTTCTACCCATTTGTCTTTGTGAATGTCTCCTATAGCCTCCTCATAGCTTTGTGGCTCCCCCTCATCTGTAAGATTCACATACTCATCTCGATAGTATCTTACAGATGGTCTTGTCTCTCTTCCAGATCTTCTTGGCTCATGTTCTTCCTCTGGATCCATTTGCTCTTCTTCTTCGCTTTCATCACCATTTAGATCCATGATGGGACCCTCTTCGCCATCTCCTCCAATCACTTGTTCATGATCTTGGGGCTTATGAGAATCTTCACTCCTTACAACCCTTAGCTTTGGTTTCTCTGATTTATTGATGTCTTCGATTGTTTGATCTTCGAAGAAAACAACATCTCTACTCTGAATCACTTTCCTGTTAATTGGATCCCAAAGCCGATAGCCAAAATCATCCTTTGGTGAACCAAGGTAGATGCACTCTTTAGTTTTAGAGTCTAACTTGGCTCGTTCATCCTTAGGAATGTGGACGAATGCTCTACACCCGAACACCTTCAAATGATTGTAGGATACCTTCTTACCCGACCAAACTTCCTCCGGGATATCGCCTTCCAAAGGAACTGATGGTGTAAGATTTATAATATCCACTGCAGTCTTTAAAGCTTCTCCCCAAAATGGCTTGGGTAGTTTAGCGTGAGAGAGCATGCACCGAACTCTTTCTGTAATCGTCCGATTCATTCTTTCAGCAAGCCCGTTCAATTGTGGCGTCTTTGGTGGTGTCTTCTCCATTCTGATTCCATGAGCTTTGCAAAATGCTTCAAAAGGACCTCGGTACTCTCCACCATTGTCTGATCGAACACACTTGAGTTTTTGACCCGTACTTCTTTCTGCTTGGGCTACAAACTCCTTGAAAGCATCTAGAACTTGATCTTTTGTCTTCAAAAGGTATACCCATACCTTCCTTGAATGGTCATCAATAAAGGTGACGAAATATGATGCACCTCCATTTGATTTCTCAGACATGGAGCATACATCAGTATGCACTAGATCAAGAATATGCTTCCTTCTTGTGGGTGTAGAAGATCTTCGGAAAGCGACTCTATGTTGTTTTCCGGCTAAGCAATGATGACATGGTGTGAGATACGTACCTCTCATATCAGGAATAAGTTTCTTGCGAGAAAGTATATTAAGACCTTTCTCACTCATATGCCCAAGTCTCCGGTGCCATGTATCCATGTCGTCGCTTGCAACATTAACTTCCTCCTTGCAAAGCTTGGCTTATGTTACGTATAATGAGCCTTCTTTTCTTCCTCGAGCCATGATCAAACTCTCTTTGGTTAGCTTCCACTTGCCACTGCCAAATGACTATCAAAACCGGCATCATCAAGCTTCCCTGTTGATATGAGATTGAGTCTCATATCGGGAATATGCCTCACATCCTTAAGAATTATCTTACATCCAGTGTTTGATGTAAGAATAACATCCCCCTTTCCAACGATCTTGCTTCTTCCTTGGTTTCCCATTTGAACTTCACCAAAGTCACCACTTTGGTAGGTTGTGAAGAAGCTTCCATGAGGGGTGACGTGAAAAGAAGCACCAGAATCAACGATCCATGAGCTATCATCAGAGCTAAGATTACATTCTCCAACGAGATATAGGTCTTTGCTCTGGTCTTCAACAATGGTGGTAGTCTTGTCTTCATGCTTCTTCGGAGGATTGAACCGGTCTGGTTTAATATTACCTGCTTGTTGATCTTTCTTGAAAAACCGACACTCCGTCTTCATGTGGTTCGGCTTGCCACAATAGTAGCAGGTTACTCTTGGTCGTGACTTGGATCTTCTTCGAGATTGGTCTCGTCCTCTGCTTTTGTTGTGAACACGAGTCTCCTCTCTACCTCTTCTATCAACGATGTTGGCTTCTGAATAAGAACTCGAGTCTCGTTCCTTCCTCCGGACTTCTTCATTTAGAAGGCTATCACTGACGGTGTCCATGGTAAGCTTTCCCTCCGGTGCTGAATTGCTTAGAGTGACAACTAGTGTGTCCCAACTCTCCGGTAGTGAACTAAGGAGTAAAAGGGCTTGCATTTCATCTTCAACCTTCATATCAACTTTGTCAAGCCGATTTACGAGTCCCTTGAAATTATTCAAGTGCTCCATCATGTTTTGGCCATCCTTGTACTCCAACTTTACTAACCGTCGGACAAGAAGAGCTTTGTTTCGAGGTGTTTTCTTTTAAATCATAGACTCAAGCTTTGTCCATAATTCATAAGCATTTGTATAGGTAGAGACATGTTCAAAGAGAGATCGGTCAATGTACTTACGGATTACAGCAACCGCCTTTCGGTTTAGTACTTCCCATGTTTTGTCATCCTCTCCTTCCGGCTTCTCCTTCATGATGATGGGTTCGTGTAAATCCTTACAATAAAGGTGGTCTTCCATCATCGGTTTCCAATAAGAGTAGTTGTCTATCGTGAGTTTCAACATATCACCTTCAATGGTAACGGTAGCCTCCATCTTGAATCACACGGGATCTTGAGGATATGTTTGAGCCTAGCTCTGATACCACTTGTTGGGAAAATTACCCAATATTCTTCGTGAGATGAAGATGGGATTTAGACAACTAAGAGTTTAAGAAAAAGACTCTTAATATTTAGGAAAGGGATTTACTACAAAATATGAAATTTTAGGAAATTCTCTCTTACAAGTGTTTTTTCTCTCTTGTTTCTCTTTTTGCTTGATGGTTACAAATGGTGCTAAGCACCCCTATTTATACTAGTGAGAGGCTAACTACAACAACTTCTACACACTTCTTTTTCTACACACATCCATTTCCACACACTTCTTTTTCTACACACTTCTTCATCTTTCTCCATTCTTCTCTAGATTTTTCTTCTTCTTGGGCTAAGGTTAATTATGATTTGTTTTGGGCTTAAGGAGAAAAAACCCAACAGAAAGAAACACAGCACGTGACCATCTTAGAGAGAGAGAATCTTTGTGTTCTTTTTACCTTCTTGTAAGAGAGAGAGAGAAAGAGAGAGGAGAGAGATCAGGTGATGGCAATAAGAGGTTGGTGGAGCAGAGGCTCTCTGTCGTGCCTAATACTAAATGAGCTCCAACGGCTAGTTTTTCCATTCGGATATTTAGACTAGTTCTAAAGATACAACAAGAATAATCATTTATCGCAATACAAAAATGTTTGTTATTGTCAGGGTTCATACTGAAAATAACATAATTCTTAGCTTCAAATATATAGTTGCTGTAAGTTTTGGGAATTTCTGAAAAAGAACCTCATTGCTCTTAATTATTTGTGAGTGAGATAGCTGATTAGTCCAAGTCTCTAAAATGCTAGAATTGGCTCTTTAAATATTTACATGTGAGATTTCAACAGTAATTTTGAGTAAGAGGTCAAAGAATTGTTCGTAATAAGAAAGTAAAAAAAAAAACACTCTATCAGTTACAAATTAAATGTTTGATATTTTCACATAAATTAAGAAATAGTTACAAGATTTTGTAGTGTCTTTATTTGAAAATTGCAATTCTATAATATTTATTGTTTTAGTATAATTAGAAAAAGATAAATTATGTAACATTTATTAAAATTAAAATGATGTTTATTTTGTATCCAAAATTTTGAGCTGTAATACATCACACTTAATTTGAAACTGTAAGAGTAAAAAGTAAAGAAGACAACACTCTTTTGTTTGCAGACCAGCCTTCGGTTAACGCGCCGGAGCTTGCCTGTTGATAACAAACCGCTTTCTTTCTAACGGCTATATTCGTGGATCCACGAGACAGCGATAACCAATAACTAGATCTGCTGACGCCCAAGTTTACAAATGTATTTACAAAGCCAGTTCTGTCATGGTTAATGACGAAAGTACCCTCCAAGGTGGGAAGTACAATAATGTAAAGTTCATGAAGAAGACGCACGCACCCGACTTTGAAACTTGAAAGGTAAAAACTTTTCCCAATAGAAAATGAAGAGAAAGATTGTTTGTGACTTACAAGGTTGAATATTTATCTTTAAACGTATTTGCGTTCATACACTTGTTTTCTGAATCTAAACTAAATTGTATCTATCAGGCACTTTAGAGATAGATGCATATCTATTTTTACTGGAATTTTAAGAGTTTCAGCTTTATTCATACTCCCATGATCAGAAATATTCGCTAGCAAAAGAAAAGAAAACTAAGACCAAAGACGTAATATTTTCCAAGTGAACCATATATGATCAAATAGAGTTTTTATACGGAATAACCTCACAAATCTTACCTTACTCATATGGTATGCATAACTCAGAGTAAACCCACGAAGACTCACTTGGATTTAGGGCCTAACTTGTATCCAAAAATGTCTACGCATGGTTTTGCTACTATCTACTAAACTATACGAACACAAACTAAAATACAACATAACACAACAGAATGTAAACTACTGTGAAAACAGGAATCATTTCACACAAACCTTCTCTTTGTTTGAATCATGTGGATCATTTAACTAGTATTCACTTAATCTCTTTGTTTTAATCATCTGATGGAAATCTCGTGTACTGATATAAAAGGCAAGACTATCAAAACCAGTGCTATCTCTATCTGGAAACACATTCTCAATATCGTAAAATCTATCAAATTTAACAAAATCCGACAAAACATATCTGTTGCAACCACAAAACATGAAACATTCTAACTTCAAATTCATACAAAACTAAATGAGCAAAATATAATAAAAGCACAAATCCCATATTAGAAGATGAAAACAACAACAATGGTCAAGAAGAAACCTCACCTCTTCTCTCTAACTTCAAACTCTCCCTGCAACAGCTGAAGCAGCAGCCGAAGTAGCAGAACCACCAAGGAACGAGAGCAACCCAGCGTTAGCAGGCTCTTGATCGTCCATAAACAGATCATCCGGCACCACAAACGCACCGTGAACGCAAACAATCGCGACGCCAACCATCAACGCAGACGTCAAAAGCGACCCAACGCTCGTCATCGTGGACAAAACGAGAGCAAGGAGCGTCTCTCGATCCGAGAAGGTGCGTCCGAAGACGATCAAGGCCTGATCTGAGGGACGGAAGAGGTAGAGGAACATCCACGCGGCGAGGAGGCCGAGGAGGACGAGGAGGGAGAGAGGGTGTGAGAAGAGGGAGAAGGCGAGGACTAAGGAGACGACGGCCACGTAGTTCACCTTGAAGTAGGCGAGATTCTTCCTGATCCGGGATAAAGCGTCGGTGAGGGATTCGGGTCGGGCCATGGAGGTTCGATCCACGAGCTCGGCCCATGGGCGGCGTTGTGAGAGGCCGTCGCGGATTGAGGTGGAGAGGCGGGAGAAGAAGGTGCGGAAGGCGGGGGTGTTGATTGGTGGCTGAGCAGCTTGTTGATTGGTGACGGGGAGCGTCGGTGGAGTCGACATGGCGGTGGCGCGTGAGGTTTGGTGCGGTTGATTTGGTTGGGAGAGGTTTGGATCTTGAGATTGGGAAAAGAGAGTTGCAATTGGTGGATCAGATCGGAGATTCGTGTAAAATAAAATTAGGGCCTGATCTTTAAAGGTTGCGCCGGTCCAATATTGTCAAGTCACGGGTTCGAGATCTGCTTCTGCTTTTCGTTTTGGGTATTTTTTTCGATCAATTTATTGTTTTATTAAAAATCCATACTGAATCAAATTAAGAAAATAAAATCAAACGGAAATTCATAAATATCTGAATAATTCATGTTTGTATATCTAAAATGTTTAAATTAAACTGAAATCGTCGACAAAAAAAAATTAAACTGAAATCAAACGTAAATTCATAGATATCTGAATAATTCATGTTTGTATATCTAAAATGTTTAAATTAAATTGAAATCAAAACAATTTTCAAATGAAAAAATATTTTTATATCAAAATATTTAATATATATTAAGAGAGATATTTAATAAATATCTGATGATCTCAATTTATTTAATAAAAATATTATAAATGAAATATTTAATAAATGAAAAAGTTATATTAAAATATTTAATAAATATCTGATGATCACAATTTACTTTTATTTTTTAAAACAACCTTTTAACTTTTAGTGAAAAAGTACAAAGCGAGCTACGACAAGTTTAAATATATAATTCAAAAATTAAATTTTTCAGAATCATGTTGTTGAATCAGCTTAAGAGATATGATTTCCTTCTTTTAATATGAATTATATTTTTAACGCTAGATAATTATGCAATTATAAACTATGAAAATAATACAAAGGATTTTACAACCGATAATTTTACTGCCTTATGAGAAATCACATCTAACTGCATCAATTGAGTCGTCCTATAGAATTCACGATTAAAAATACTCCTTGCGCTATGTTATAAACTTCTTGTAAATTGTTTTCCTTTAATATGCATAATTTTGTTTTTGGGATTTGAAACTTAGACATTTTAATGTAAAAACATTAATAAACCGTCAGTTAAATATTGAACTAAAGAGGCTTTTACAATGTGAATTTTGTTCTTGATGATGAAAGTTAGTGTTTTGTTTTGGTTTGATAACTTGTATAGTGTAATATGTTGGTCATTAGAAGATGATGTGGTTATTCTTGACATTAATCGAAATATATTCTGAACCGAGGTTTAGACAATGTGGTAACTAGTTCGCTTCGTAAGCATTCGACCGACTCATGAATCAAGAGATATGCATATCTAAAAAAAAATGTATGGAAAATGTTACTCGTTAGTTATTTTTTTTGTCAACTTTCTCTTTTCATTAGAGAAGTCTAATGGGCATAAATACAAACAGATCCAACTAATTACATTCTACATTAAGTCCAAAGAAACACAACAACAAGGATATGGTTTACTTCATGATTGACACGTTGCTTGTCGCCGTGGATTTTTTCTTGCAGAACCGTAGAGAAAGAAAGCGGTGCCAGAAGCCTTGCCGGAATCTCATCAATCTCTACCTCTGATTCAGTTGAAATCTGCTTGCATGCTCTTCAATCTCTTCAACCGCCGTTGATTATAAATTTTTCTTCTCAAGTTGGCGGATGTAATTCCAGAGACGAGCTTCAGAAGAACAAGAACATGACTTTATCGGAACACCACCATTAAAGCAGCTCCAACTTTTTTGTGTATTGCACTTGATTCTCAAAGCAAAATCCAAATCTTAAATTTTGATTATCATGGATACTTCGTCTTAACCTAGACTCGAAGATTGATACCACTTTAAATCAAAATCCAAGCGTTTCCAACCAACAGAGATTCAAATCTCATGATCAAGCGATATAACTGAAGCAACGTAGAAGGAGAAGAGCTTTGATTAGATACTTTATTAAATCAATTGAAAAACAGAGATAAATAAAAGTTTTTGAAGATCTGCTCTATTTTTTAATTGGAACACAATAAAATCACCGAAGTGAAACACTACAAAATTCGTCAAGACAAAGAGAAGATTCGCCTAGCAAAAAGAAAAGTCGATTGTTTGGATAGAATATTATACAAAACAAAAACAAAAACAAGAGTCTCATTTCCTTCTCCGTAAAAAATACTAATGAAAGAACGGACAAGAGGAGAGAGAATCATTTTAGTTTTTTACTGGTTAATTACTTAACATGGGACGTATTTTTTTTCCTCAATTGAAATATATTATAACATGAACGAAAGTTCCAGATTTACAAAGTACCACCATATACAGGTTTACACAAGGACGCTAAGATCAGTAATCAAAATTCTAATCAAAGCACGTACATCAAACATATCTAAGAAGCTTTGCCAAAAAGATATCCAAACATCAAACGACCTAAAGCCCAGAGGGCATGACCAAAATTAGGATCACTCTTCCATTTACCAGAGCCACAGTGTAGAGATAATCAAACAGAGGGAAGAACTTCCTCATTAACAAAGAGTTCCTTCAACCAATGAGGAAAACCTGCAGCAACATAAGACTGAAACATTCCAAGTTTAGTGACACTTTGGGCAATGAGGAAAGCCCCTCTGTTGTTTATCTTATCTTCTTTCTTCATTCTCCACCATTCCAGTTTAGATAGTCTTCTAAAATTTTCTGATCTTTGATATTTGAAGGATGGCCATGATTTTGGTCTCAAAACTATACCTACAGTAACTGTATCTTCAACAGCAAAAACTACTTTGTGTAGCCTATGCTCATGCATACTATCAATGGCCCACTGAGTAGCTTTGAATTTGAGCTCTTGTAAATTTTGAATGTGGTAAAAGGCTCTCCTGCTATGCATTCTAACCCTTCCACACTCATCTCTTAGAACCCAAGCTGCTCCTCCTTGATGATTTGTTGGTTTCCAGGACACTCCAATGTTGCATTTTAACCATGAGACTTTTGGGGGAGCCCATTTCTTTTTTCCATCTTCCATTTCCACTATCATATCTTCTTCAACCTGTTTGTCATGTTCTTGAGCTAAAAACCACAATTTAGTTTCATCTTGAATCTTGGTAACCAACTCATCAGCTAAAGCATAGCTTTCCTTCAAATAAAAAACCATTCCTGTTTTTCCACAAGTACCATATAATCCATGGAAAACATCTTTTTATATGTTTCGGTATTTTCAGATTCGCATCCAACAAGAGGAGGTAATGGAAATTTGAGAAAAAAGAATTCTCATTTATTCCATCTGCTGCCATGGGAATGTTGCATAATGCCCAGACTTGACGAGCTATTGAACATGTGAAGAATATATGATTAATTGATTCCCCATCAAAACCACATACTTGGCATTTTGTGTCAACGTTTAGACCTCTTTTTTGCAAAAGCTCCGCAGCAGGGATAGCATTGGAAACAACCTTCCACAAAAAGGTCCTGATCTTAGGGGATGTATCAACCTTCCAAGTAGCTTCTTTAAGCGTATTAAGAGAAGGCAACATCTATGTCTGTTGTCTTTCTTCTGAGACAGAAAATCTATTGATTAGCCAGTAACCTGATTTGACTGAGTAAGCACCATTTCTGTTATGTAACCATACCCAAAAGTCCTCCTCCTCCACCACTGGATTTATCTTCAAAATTCTATTTATGTCTTCTTCATAGAATAATTCCTGTAACTTCTCCAACTTCCAACCTCTTGAAGGAATGTCTATCAAGTCATACACCTTTAGACAGAGATCAACATGGGACGTAAGCTTTAGTGTTTTTGCACCATTAAAAAAAATAATAATTATCAAATTTTTGGTATAAAACGCAAAATGACGTGGCTATCTTATCGCGTGTTCATATTTTATTTCAATCGTTCGTAGGAGCTAGGATGTAATAAGGGTGACGTGTACAAACGGAGTTCTCTTGTCTGAGAATGAAACTCACGGCCACGAATGACCTCTTCGCTTCTCAACCATCCATTCACTGCCCCTGCTTCTCCTCCTCCTCCTCCCGTCCTCGCCGCCATGGCCTTCATCTTCCGATTAACCTCACCAGAAAGAACAATTCTCTATCCATCGTCGCTCTTTCTGATTCCGACCCTCCTTCCTCAACCACCTTCTCTCGCCGCGCTATTCTCCTCGCGCCGCCACTCCTCTCCGCCGCCGCTTCCTTGTTTCTAAAGCCCTCTCTCTCTTTAGCTTCCGAGGAGAACTCTTCCGCCCCTGCGGAACCAGCATCTCCTCCGGCTATTACTACTCCACCGCCGACGACTACGTCAGTGAACAAGGAGGAGACTATAACGTCAAGAATATATGACGCGACAGCTATCGGTGAACCGATGGCTATGGGGAAAGATAAGAAGAAGGTGTGGGAGAAGCTGATGAACGCAAGGGTTGTGTACCTCGGGGAAGCCGAGCAGGTTCCTACCAAAGACGATAAGGAACTTGAACTCGAAATCGTTAGAAACTTGAGGAAGAGATGCCTCGAGAGCGAGCGTCAAATCTCTGTTGCATTAGAAGCATTCCCCCTTGATTTGCAGGAACAGCTCAATCAGTACATGGATAAGAGGTTGAGATTGCAGCTCGAGAATGGTGGTTCTTGAATATATTTGTTTAGCGTTTTAGGTGCTTAAAGGAATCATCTTTGGTACTTTTTTTGATGGCAGGATTGACGGAGAGACGTTGAAGTCTTATGTGACAGATTGGGCAGATCAACGTTGGCAAGAATATGAACCCCTTTTAACTTATTGTCGTGATAACGCTGTTAGACTCATTGCTTGTGGCACTCCTCTCAAGGTGCAGTCTTACAAAAGTCTTATGATTTGGATGTAGTTAACTCTTTGGTTTGGTTTAGCTGTTTACTGCCGGTTCTGGTTCTGGGCACATTCGCTTTGCCCCCATTTTAAAGAGCTATTATACATAGGTCGCAGAGCGCTCTATGTAAGATTGTTTATGGCTCTCTAAATCTCAGATCCGGCCATGTCCAGGGTTTATCTCTTGAACCTTTTGATCATGCTTCTTGGTTTCATTATAGTTACATGCTTCTCTACTCATTTTTAGATGTCATGCAGTGCTCTTTTTGATTAGTGTTGATATCTGTGTGGTTATAGTTTGCGGTTTTTGTTACATCTTGATAGTGTTAAGTGGCATGAATCTGGTTTTGACCATTTCAACTAAGTATGAACATATTCAAGCTGTGAAGACGATAAGCCTTATAAGAAATATTGCATTTGGACTCTGAGGAGAGCTGACAACATCTATCTGATATAGGTTTTAAGAACTGTACAAGCAGAGGGTATCCGAGGTCTTTCAAAGTCTGAGCGTAAACTATACACTCCCCCTGCTGGCTCTGGTTTCATCTCAGGGTTTTCTTCATTTTCGCGGAGATCTACATTCGATATGAGCCTCCCAACACAAATCGTTCCCTTTGGACCAAGTTCTTATCTGTCAGCACAAGCAAGAGTTGTGGAAGACCATACAATGTCACAAGTTATTCTACAAGCAGTAGCAGATGGAGGTGGGACCGGTCTACTATTAGTGGTGACAGGTGCAAGTCATGTTGAGTATGGTTCAAGAGGAACAGGGTTGCCAGCAAGGATCTCAAGGAAGTTCCCAAAGAAGAACCAAGTTGTTGTGTTACTTGACCCTGAAAGACAGTACTTGCGGAGAGAGGGTGAAACTCCAGTTGCTGATTTCTTGTGGTATTCTGCAGCTAGACCTTGTAGTAGAAACTGCTTTGACCGAGCAGAGATTGCTCGAGTAATGAATGCAGCTGGCAGGAGGAGAGATGCTCTTCCACAGGTAAAGTTGCTTTCATGACATTGATGCTGTTCAGTGTTCACTTATGTTCTCTTTTGAGCTAAACTTTGACTCAGGCTTGTGTGTCATACGTTTGTAATGGTGGGTATGCTTTTCATGCTTCCAGGATATTCAAAATGGATTGGATCTTGGTTTGGTGTCACCTGAAGTTCTGCAGAATTTGTTTGATTTAGAGCAGTATCCTCTTATCTCTGAGCTTGCTCAGCGCTTCCAGGTATATCCATGCTAGATAACATATTTTTTGTGAAATTTATGCATGGATTTACAAGTTTTGAGCTCAATAATGTTGTAGAATTTTAGCTGTAATGGTTTACTTGTGATACAGGGTTTCCGGGAAAGGTTGTTGGCAGATCCAAAGTTTCTGAACAGGTTAGCTATCGAAGAAGCTATATCAATAACAACCACACTACTAGCACAATACGAGAAGCGAAAAGAGAACTTCTTTGAAGAACTAGACTATGTTATAACCGATACAGTGAGAGGATCAGTTGTTGACTTCTTCACAGTTTGGCTTCCTGCACCTACTTTATCTTTTCTTTCATATGCTGATGAGACCACTGGACCAGACAGCATAGACGCCCTTAGAAGCCTCTTAGGATCCATACCTGATAACGCATTTCAAAAAAGCCTTGCTGGAAGAGAGTGGAACTTGAATCTTAGAGTCGCTGCAGTTATTGTTGGTGGCTTAAAGCTTGCTGGTGTTGGAGTTGTTTCCAGTTTTGCAGCTGTGGGAGCTTCAAATGCATTGAATGTAGTTAGAAAGCTCGTTAAACCAGAGTTGGTTGTTACTCAGAAACCTAAGAGATCTCCTCTTCTGAAGACAGCAATGGTTTATGGAGGTTTCTTGGGAACATCTGCAAATCTTCGTTACCAGGTATGATGATCCATGGTGTTTGACAGTGATGTTCTTTGTCTTCAGTTTATGCCTCTTAATAACATAAAAGTATCTTTAAATGCAGATAATAGCAGGATTAATAGAGCATCGCATATCTGATGAGCTCTCTTCACAACCTCTACTAGTGAATACGATTTCATTTGTTGTCAGGACACTTAACTCATATTTTGGAACACAGGTCAGACTTACATGTCTGTGTTTTGTTTTCCTCTTGCTTCTCTTAATTATCTTGATCCTAACTTTTCATAAAAAATGTTATGCAGCAATGGATTGATCTTGCTCGCTCTACGGGTCTGCAATCTCAGAAAAGCACCCCTGAGTCTAAGGATGTTCCAGAGGCTTTGGAAGAATCTACGGTGGAATGCAATGCTACTGAAGAGGAAAGTGTTGACAAGCTCGATAACCAGTGATACTGGTGAGGCTACCTCACTAGTTATCAGTGTATAGTTGTTTTTTTTTTCAAAAGCTTTAGATTGTTGAAATGAGCATAGCTTCACAGTTTTTATACATATTGATGGTATCAATATAGTTTTTTCCTCTCTTAAACTCACGTTAGTGAGAAACACAAAACATCATAACCGTTGGAACCAGACAGCTATTGAGAGAGAAGAAAATACCTTCCAGTATGGTTTCTGATACATGACTATGGTTAGAGTTAAAAGAGTATATTTTACTATAAGAGGATTGATATTAATGGGAAATGAGGCTAAGCAGAAGCCTAATAATGGCTTGTGGTCATCTACGAATCCAGAGAAGCCAAGGCCATGGGAGTGGAGAAAGAACAAACTTTGAGGAAACTGATACTGTTAACCCCTGTCCCGTTTACTTGAGTGGATTCGGCAACATTGCTTCCTTAGCAAGTTATGATATTTCCAGTTCTTGGGTTCTGGATGTGACAGAAACCTTCTACTCTATGTTCGGTAATGATTGTTGTGATATGTTGATTCTAACTGTGAAAGCATCCTGTAAATGTTTTTTTTATATTGATAAGTTATTAGCCATGGAGAATCTCTCACTGAACCTGGAAATAGCAACTTGCTAAGTTAGCTTGTTTCTAAATTTAAAAATTATCTTATTTTTGGGTTTAACAATCTAGGGTTGAGAATAAAACTCTGATTTCATAACCAGAGAATGTAAAACCCCAAATTCTGAAAAGTTGCAAAATTTGTTCTCTAGTTGATATGTTGCAAAAGAAAATGTGAAAACAGCTTTTGATAAATTACAATCATAAGGAGAGGATTATCAAGGGCTCTAACGCAAAGAGCCTTTCATGATCTTTTGCAACCTTCTTCTTCTTCTTGAGTTTATTCAAAAATAGAATCAATGCCAAAGAACAAGAAAACAGAATGGCAAGTAGGAGATCCTCCCATAAGCGTAGTGAGTGATCAATTCTGTAATCCATACCCAATGGAACTAATGGTTAAAAGGCAGTTTAAGAATTTCTCAAAAGATTATTACCAAGTGTTTGATCCAAGTGGTAATCTCCTCCTGCAAATTGATGGACAAGCTTGGGGGTTTAACCGTAAAAGGGTTATGCGTGATCCTGCTGGTTTTACAGTCCTCACAATGCGCCAAAAGGTTTACAAAAACTTTCAATCTTTAAAGCCTTCATATTGAGATTGTGTATCTTGAGATATTGTGTATGTGTGTGTGCAGGGGATTAGGTTGAAGAGTAAATGGGAAGTGCACGGAGGAGAGAGTAAAGAGAGAGAAGACTTGCTGTTCACGGTACAGCAATCATCAGCCATGTCTTTGAAAACATCTGTTGATGTTTACTTGGCTGAGAATAATAACGCCAAGAAGAGCAGTACTTGTGATTTTCATGCTTCAGGTGGCTACTCGAATATCTCATTCAAAGTTTTCAAATCACATGCTCTTATCGCCGGGGTAGGGGTAAAAAATTTTAAGCCACTTATTAATATCTCTTTTGTGCTACACAATGTGTGAAGAGTTTAAATCTTTTTGTTATTGTGGGGATGCTTGCAGGTCGCGCATAAGTTTACATGGGGAAGTTTCTGCAAAGGGAAATATAACTTTAGGGTTAGTGTAAATCCAGAAGTGGATTATGCTTTTATCATTGCTTTGCTTGTTATGGTCGATGACATTGAAAATTTGTGTTAAAAAGTATCTGCTTACTACATTATATCTGAACACTCTTATTATGTGTAAATAAATCGAAACATATCTCCAAATAGTTGAGAAGTACAGAGAGAGAGCAACTGTAGTCTTTGATATCAAACAACCCAATTCTGACCAAACCTTTTACGAAACTTCAAAGAAACTCAATCAACAAAGAGTCAAACATGAAGTGACATGAACACAAATGAAGATACACACCAGCAATGATTAATGAGCAAAGCTCTCGGATAGATAGAGAGATATGTTTAGGTAAGATCATCCTCTTCAAGCTCCTTTGCCTTCAGCTTCTCCTTCACCCTCAACAACATAGTTGTCTTCCATGAATCCTGGCAACAACACCAATTCCATGATAAAGATTCAGACAAAAGGTTTAAAAAAGACATTCTTATTCAAACTTTTTTGGGTATGTGATATATGGGAACTGTACCAGGGGAGTCATGCTATCAAATTCCTTGACAACGTCTGTGAACTTTGCGATATCTTCTTCATCGATGGCACCAGCAAGGTCCTATCCATGGAAATTAAAAACATTTAATTTAGCATACTTTATGCTAAGCTATGCTCCCATAATCACTACAATATTCAGTTATAAGCCTTACAGATAAGAATTTGCATTCTCTTGTTCCTGTAAAAGTTGGATCCAGATCCTGCAGAGAAGTAGAAGTTAGAAATCATGTCATAGTTGCTGAGAGGACAACACATGAATGCTGACGTTACGAACCTGATATTTCTCCAGAGCATTGGTGATGGAAACAACATCAGCTTTGCAAAGGTGGCACATGCCAGCATTGAGAAGATGGCCCTTAACTCCATACTTAAGCAAGTTATTCCCCAATGAATGGCGTGCTATATCTTCATAAATCTTGATTGCCTTCTCATATCTGTCAAAGATGCACCAAGCCCTTATCAATCAATCAATCCATCCAAACAAGAGTAGATAAAAAGTAATCATTGCTGCCTGTGAGCGAACTTCATGAATACAAACAATGTAAGGATTCAGCTGAGTACTGTAAGCATGTCAATACCAAAGGACGAGAGAGAAAAAAACAAAGGGAGGGTTAATATAAATCTTACTGCTCCAACTGGGAAGCAAATTGTGCCACCTTTAGATTGCACTGGTTTGCAGAAGTGGTCACTTCTTCATTTTGAAAGAACTCAGCTGCCTTTTCATAGTAAGCAATAGCCTGGTCGATCTTCTGATCAGCTTCATAATACTCAGCAATTTCCTGTAAAATAATGTACCTATCAGTACAAAACCAATCACAGAAAACAATCCCCACCAATCTTACTTTAGTGTACGAAACACATAATACACTGGATCCAGTATACATAAAAGTAAACAAGAGCAATGAGAGTGTAATATTATATTCATGCTCAAAAGAGACACATGGTATAACCTTGTAGTATCTGGCAGCCATGTTGAGCCTTCCTATCTCGCAGAATATATTCACTGCTCGCTCTAGACAAGATGCAGCCTCTGCATACAAGATCACGGCTACATTAAAACAACGATACACATGCATAACGAAACAAAAACACACAAAAGAAAGTTGATAACCACTCCTATATCACTGAAATGTAAATTTACAAAATAGCAGCTCTAGGCTATAAATTTCCTAATGATCTCTAACATACCATTAGTGTCAACTTTCTTGTAACACTTAGCAGCTTCGGCATAGGCATTAGCAGCATCATGTTTGCTGTCAGACTGCAAATAGACAGCAATACTATCATATACATACATAAAAGTCCAATATTCATCAAGAATCATGCTCTTAGGGCAAAAGCTTTTACCTTTAAGTGACAATCAGCAAGTTTAAGATAAGCCTTCCCAGCTTGATCCCCTGAAACAATCATATATTCAAAACATTAACAAAACAAAACCTTTTTAAAATCAATCAAACAGGTCAAGACCCAATGAGTAACTCTGATGGATCAACGTAACCTAAGATCGAATCATATCTTCTTTCTGAGAAAACCCAGAAAGAAAAAGGAAAGCTTTACATGATTTGGCAAGCTTGTAGGAATTAGCAGCTTTCTCGAGGAGATCGGCAGCGTCTTCGTACTTAGATCCGAAGATTCCCCACCCGTTGAGCTTCTTCTCTGCTTTCTTCTCGAATTCCTCTGCTCTCACCAGATGATCACCCATCTCCCTAACTCCTGACTTGAATTTAGCTCCGTTCCACCGCTGATTGTATGATTTCGATTGTGTTTCTTCTTCGATGGAAATTGCTTCGACGAATTTTCGCAGAGTCGATCGGAGCAATTTATCAGAGAAGCAAAGATTTTTTTCAACAGATATAGGTGGGCTGTATATGGGCTTTAGTTTTGGAAACCCAACTTAGTTACACGCGTTATTGTAACTGTGAGTTTGTTTACTGTTTTACTCCCATTTTTAACATTAGCTCTCATGTAAAAACTAAAAAGTTAAGACGAAGGAAAGTAATTCGATTCTGCAAATTTCCCGTTCCCCAAGCCATTATGTAAATATATGTAATCTTTCCAAATGTGCTCACTTTTTTTTTTCTAATATCAAGAGGTTTAGGGCATGATTAATGGTGGTTTCTTAGACTGGGTTTCTTAGGAAAAGTTAAGAAACTGTTTCTTAGTTTTCTTAAGGAAAGTTAAGAAACTGTTTCTTATTTAAGAGTTTTAAGAGCCGGTTCTTAACTTTTCAGTTAAAACTTAAGAAACAGTTTCTTAACTTTCTCTAAGAAACCCAACTTAAGAAACCTGCGTTAATCATGGCCTTAGGGCCGAATCTTATAATTTTTCAGTTCGAAATCGAGTCCATAATTTTTTGAATCCAAAATCATAAAATATAATATTAATTTTGTCATAGCAGTCATTCGAATTTGGGACCTCTTACATAATTTTTAGTTGTTTTTATTTCTTTGTTAAAAGATTCATAATTTTATTTTTTATTATTTCTTATTTTAAAATAGAACACATATGAAATTTAATGGGAGACATTATCATAAATTTTGAGTTAGTAGAAATATTTTATAGAGATTAAATTAATTTATAAAAAAATCAAAGTTCCAAATTGATTATAGTTAAAAAAATATACAAAATTAGCGGTGAAAACGTTCTAAGGTACACCCAATCGTATTGTACCCAAATACTACAAATGCTAAACATTTTTTATCAAGCTAACCAGATATTTTCTTCAGTTCTCTAATATATATATGCTATGTTGAAAATAGAAAATTATTTTTGAAGGACTGATGTCTGTTTGATATATAGCTCAAAGCCGCCCCCGTGACCTAATTCTCTAAGATAATTTTTTTGTCACTTAGAAGAAGAGAGGTGGGGCAGATGGAATGGGTATTGTTTTTGCACATTCGTGTTAAGATATGTTTTCACTCCTTCAATGTTTATTTTGTCTTTTCAGTTCTTTCTAAAGTTTCATTTATAGTCCATGCAGTTTGACATCGTGGAGTTTATAATATAATGAGTTGTCCTATAACATCATGCATGTTGGAACTATTTTTTGAACATTATAAATAATATATTTATATATCCAAAATAAGTTTTATTTGAATGAAAAATAGAAGTTTAATGTGTGTAATTTGAGAAATTTGTACAAAATAGCCAATACACACATTGGATTTTTGATTTGATTTGAGATTTGATTTGTTAGTAGGACTTTATGTTCATTAAATTATAAATCAATGTATGTTGATCTTTTATATTGATAAAATATAAAAAATCTATTTTAAAATATATTATTTGTTTGAATTGATCAAACAATAATAATTTTATTTTAAATTTATTGGTCAAAATGTGGAATAAATTCATATAATAATTGACAAGAATTAAACTCTCCGTTAATGCACCATGGAGGTTCATTTTTTTGTTAAAAATAAACTTTGTGCCTCTCATTATCAATATATAAAAAGGTTTGTTAGCATTATAAAAAATGTACATTCAACAACAAAAAATTACTCTCTTCCACTTAGAATAGTTATGGTAGTATATTTTTTTTTTGTATCTGAGAGTAAAACACAAAAATAGGTTCGTTAGTTTCTATTCTGAGTGATGCAAGAATAGTCGAAGTGTGGTTGTATCCTAGGATTCTGATTACGTAAATACCATCGTACTACGAACAATTAAAGAATTAAAGAAATAGTGTCTCGACTCCACACGAAACCGTTATTGTTCATCATATTTTGGTATCCAGTATTGTATATTTTATTTATGTTTTTATAATTATATAAACAAATAATTCAGTTTGCCATATCGTAGAAATCATTCTCCCTACATGATTATGTATGTGGATTAAAGCCGTAAATTGTAGGAGAATTTCGTATTATAATTTATAATTCCAAACTACATTACTATTTAGTCAAAAGTTCTACTGAACTGAATTGCTCAGTTACATTACATTGTTAGGAATCAAAGACATTATTATTATTAAGCATGACACGATACCCTTTTCCGTAAAACAGTTGGAAAGGTGTCAAAATGAGCTAGCTCGCTCAGCTCAGCTCAGCTCAGCTCACAATGAGCTTGGATCTTTTATGAGCTACCTCAACTCTGCTCATTTATAATATGAGCTTTAATATGTAAATTCGAACTCAAATCATCTAGATCATGAGTTAAATGAGCTAACTCATGATCTAATATTAAAAAAAATATAAAAATATTTAAATAACTTATATAATATTATTCAAATTTAAATATTAAAAATCCAAAACATTAATATTAAATAAAATTAACACTTAAAAATGAATTAAACTAAACTAATGATCTAAAATCCATATTCCTCGTGAGAGTCTTGAGACAATTCATCTCTAAAGTCTTCATCTGTCTAAATCATAAAATAAAATTAAACATTTATAAATTTAGGATCAACAAAGTTTGTGAAAAATATTATAGGTAACGTGAGTTTATATAGAAGAGTTTGATAATTTTTATTTTGTTTTTTAAATAATTTCTATTTTCTTTCTTCTAAAACTTATAGATAATTAAAAAAAATCTGTATTATTTATGTATGTTTTACATTTTAATTTTCAAAAGATAAATATGAATAATATAAAAATTATATTTTAAGAATATTTGGTTGTACATTTTAATTATAAAAGATAAATACGATTAATATAAAAATTATCTTTTTTCACATAAGAAAAATAGAAGTTATCCAAAAATAATATATATATATATATATATATATATAAATGATTAAGTTCATAAGCTGGCTCGTGTTTATTAATACTCATTCATATAATTCATGATCTAATTTTAACTCGATCAATAAACTCATTTATTAAATGAGCCTAAAAAATAGAGATTGCATTCGTGAAAAATTGAGATGAGGTGAACCAGCTCATAAGTTCTAGTTAATTTTGACACCTATAAGTGGAACCCGTCTGATGGTTTCTTCTACGTGGATATGGTGTTAATTAGTATCATACTTCCATCGAGAGTAAACTGGTTGAAAGAAGGAGACTTGAACACTACCTACTTCCATCGGCTGGTACAAGTTCGTGCATCCTTTAACTCCATCAGATCCTTCACACTCCCATCTGGTGCCATGCTCACTGACCCCATCGCTATGGGTCTCCATGCTATCAGCCACTTTCAATCCATCCTTTCACCGGACTCTCTACCTTTCGCTTTGTGCCCGCTTGCTTGGTTCCAGAGCATCATCAGCTACCGTTGCTCCCCCCACCAAGCCCAAGAAATGATCAAAATCCCTGACGCTGTGGAAATCACTAGAGTGCTCATGAAACTTAATAAAGACAAATCTCCAGGACCAGATGGCCTCACCTCAGAGTTCTTCAGGGCGTCATGGAGTGTACTAGGATTTGAAGTGATTTGCTCTATCACTGACTTTTTTGCAACAGGTTTCATGCCCTCCGCGACAAACGCTACAATCCTTACGCTAGTGCCTAAGAGACCAGGAGCCTCAACAATAGGCGACTTCAAACCGATCTCGTGCTGTAACACTATCTATAAATGCATTTCTAAGATGCTGGTCCATAGGCTAAAACCATTGTTGCCGGATATAGTTCTCCCAAACCAGACATCGTTTGTACAAGGAAGATTGCTAGTGGAGAATACGGTTCTTGCGGCGGAGGTTGTGAACGGGTATCACAAAAATAAAGGTCCAAAACGCATTGCCATTAAGGTCGACATTGCGAAAGCATTTGACACCATCAGCTGTGACTTCATCTTCTCATGTCTATACAGCATGGGTCTCTCTAACCTCTACATCAGATGGCTAGAAGCTTGTGTCTGTACTCCAAACTTCACTGTGGGTTATAATGGAACTGTCCACGGGTACTTCAAAAGCAAGAGAGGACTACGCCAGGGTGATCCCTTATCGCCGTACCTATTTGTAATAGCGATGAATTGCTTATCAGTTCTGCTGAATAAAGGAGCCGAAGAAGGAAAATTTGGCTATCACCCTAACTGCAAAGAGACTAAGTTGACTCACCTTTGCTTTGCGGACGACCTGCTAATTTTCACTAAAGGCAATTCTCAATCAGTGAATGGAGTTCTTGAAGTTCTTAAAGAGTTCGAGTGCCGTTCAGGACAGGGAGTTAGCATCACAAAAACAAGTTTCTTTACTTGTGGACTGTAACAATCTGAGATAGATCACATAAAGCAAAGTAGCAGGCTTACTCATGGCACATTACCGATAAGGTATCTAGGAATACCACTCTGCACGAGGAAGCTCTCAATGGCTAACTGTGAGCCGCTAATTCTGAACGTCAAAGGAAAACTGAGTTCATGGAGTGCAAAAACCCTTTCCTTTGCGGGAAGACTTCTCCTTATAAACACGGTCATCTCAGGAATCACAAATTTTTGGTGCTCCACTTTTACTCTCCCAAAATTCTGCATCAAAACAATAAACTCATTATGTGGAGAATATTTATGGAAAGGATCTACGGAGGGTCACCACACTGCAAGGGTTTCGTGGGAAACAATCACATACGCAAAGGAAGAAGGAGGATTAGGAGTACGAGACTTAATAGCGTTGAATAAGGCTGCAGGTATGAGGCTGGTTTGGCTATTGTTCTTCAGATCAGGTTCTATATGGGTAGCCTGGTTTGTCAAAGAGATCTTATGAGGGAATTTATCTAACTTTTGGACTATAAAGGAAAAAAACAAGCATTCCTGGCTAGTTAAAAGGCTTTTACGGCTTAGATCATTAGTGTATACCTGGATTAAACTGGATGTAGGGAATGGAACCTCCACTCGTTTTTGGAGCGACAATTGGAGTCCATATGGATGCATCACAGATTGCCTAAACCTACCTCATAACTCAAGGTTAGGTATTTCTCCAATAGCAACTTTAGCCGATTTATACAATGATGGTTCTTGGTCGATTCCACCGGCTAGGTCTGAAGCACAAGTCTTGATACAAGCACACCTATCCTCGTTAACCCTTTCATCACATGAAGATAAATAAATTTGGGTCATAAACAACTCCTCTGATGTCTTCTCAACTGGTGTGGTGTATAGAGAGTTGAAGCAACAAAAGCCAATTGTCCCATGGTCAAAGATTGTTTGGAACCCAAGAGGTATCCCTAAACACAATTTCTTAACTTGGTTGATGGTCCTCAATCGTTGCCCCACGCGCGATCGTCTCCAAAGTTGGGGCCTCCACACAGACCCTTCGTGTCTCCTTTGCAATACAGCAGCGGAAAGCAGAGATCATCTCTTTTTCTCATGCTCTTACTCCTGGGCAGTTTGGACAAGACTTGCAGCAAAAATCAATCTTCAACCAGATCAGTCATGGACCACTCAATTCACCAACATGCAGCAGCTACGGGGACCACGTCCATTAAAAATCCTAACTCTTCTTGTTTGGCAGGCCACGGTCTACAACCTCTGGTCCGAGCGAGACACACGACTTCACCAACAAATATTTCGGCCATCGAACACGATCATAAAACTGGTGGAAAGCACAGTTAGGACAAAAATCTCTGCTCTGCGTGACCAATCTCCTCGTCTTGCTTCTGCTCTGTTCTCTCTCTGGAATAGATAACGACCACTCACTTCATCGCTGGGCTAGGCCTCAAGAATTACATGAGTTGTTATTCCTTTATGTGTAACATATTTAAAACTAATGGGCCTTAAACCCATAAACTATGTCTGGCGGGCTGTGCTCTTTCTTTTCATTTCTTTTAAGTTTAATAGTAAGCCCTTTTTCAAAAAAAAAATTTAGTATCATACGCAAAATGTTAGTTCTTTTTCTGCTTTTTGTTAAAATCATACTCCCTCTGTTTCACTATAATTGTCACTTTAGGTTTTTGCACACGGATTAAGAAAACAATTAATTTTATATATTTTCTATATAAAAACACAATTACCTATACACCTAACCATATTTTAACCAATAGAAAAATAAAGTTCAACATAAAATTAATAAATTTTGCATCAAAAGTCAAAAACGACACTTATTTTGTAACCAAAAAAATTCTCTAAAACGACAGTTATTATGAAACGGAGGGAGTAATATCATAAATATGTGCATTTAGGTATCGATTTTTGATTCGGACAAGGGAATACATTTGGACAAAGGAAATATAGCTAGCTTTCATAAACACGAGACCTTCTTACATTTATAAATAAATATATATATATATATTTTTTTATTACATACATACATGTAATGGAAGAAGAAGTAGAAATGACATATATATATATATATATATATATATATATATTAATCTAATAACTAGAAAGTAAAATATGCGAAAATGTGTATTAGTCCCTTACCCTTAGTTAGTAGTTTGATAAGTTATTACATTCGTTTACAAAGCCAACTTTTTTTTAGTGTAAATGAAAAAATGTGTATATGAAACCTAGGGCTGAGCATTTTACTCAGATCCAAAAACCTAAACCGGAACCGAGGTAATGTTATTTTATCCTATTGGGTCTTGTTATGGAGTATTAGCTTAAGTGTACCAAAGACTCAGGCTCGATCAGAAGCTTTGGTCACAACAAAGACTCAGGCCTCAAACGGAGGGTTCGCGGTTTGTCTGTAGTGACGTAGCTGGAATGAGAAACAACAACGGTCATTGCCGTCAAGAGAGTACGAAGATCACAGCTAAAGGAATCTTGACCTCCAACATATTTGGGTGCCTAGAGTCATGTGCAATCATTGGATAAGGGTTTTGTCTTTCTTGTATAAATAACACTCATCTTCATCATTGTAAAGACAGAGTGAATAACGTTAATAAAACAGAGCTTTTTCACTTTCTTCTTCAGTATCTGTGAGACAACTTTCATGGTATCAGAGCCATGGAAGAAATCACAAACACGTTCTCCGCTCCATCTTTAAGCATTTCTAAGTGTGTTACACTCAAGTTGTCTTCCACAAACTATCTTCTGTGGAAAACTCAGTTCGAGTCCTTTCTCTCTAGCCAGTCTCTTCTCGGCTACATCAACGGGTCTACTCCTCGTCCTCCTCCTACTGTCACCACACGTAACGGCAATGTTATTGCAGAAGCTGCAAACCCTGAGTTTGTCAAATGGATTAGACGAGATCAACTCGTCATGGCGTGGTTGTTTGGTTCTCTGACAGAAGAAGCGCTGCGTTCGGTTTATGGTCTTCACTCTGCTTCTGAGGTGTGGTTCTGTCTTGCTCAAAAGTACAACCGTGTTTCTGCAACAAGAAAGTTGGATCTGCAGAGAAACTTCAAGCCATGACAAAGCAACACAAGACTATGGCGTGTACTTGGGTGATGTTAAAGCAGTTTGTGATCAACTTGACTCTATAGGGTGTCCAATAACAGAGCAAGAAATGATTTATGGTGCACTCAGTGGTCTAGGAAAAGAATATGAATCAATCTGCACGGTCATTGAGCATTCCATGGATTTGTTCCTCCTATGAGCTTTGAAGATGCAGTCTTTAAACTTATCAACATTCGATGATAAGTTACAGATCTACAATCAGCCACCTGAAGTAAGTCCTCACCTTGCTTTCCATACCGGTCGAGGGTATTCTTCACGTGGACGTGGAAACAGAGGCAGCTTCAGAGGAAGGGGTTCTGGAACTTACTCTACTCATGGAAGAGGTTTTCATCAACAGTTTGCTACTTCATCAGGTTCAAACTCTAGACCTACTTGTCAGATTTGTGGTCGTTATGGTCATTCGGCAGTGAAGTGCTACAACAGATTTGATCAAGATTATCAGGTCTCAGACAATGTCCACAATGCTTTGACTACTGTGAAAGTATCCGACCAAGAACATCTGTCAGGTCAGGAATGGTACCCCGACTCGGCTGCTTCAGCCCATATTACTCACGATGTCTCTCAGTTGCACTCTTCTGAAGCATACGACGGTACTGATCATGTTATAGTCAGTAATGGTGATTATCTGCCAATCACACATGTTGGATCTGTTGGTCTTCACACTGCTCAAGGTACAATGCTTCCCTTAGATGATGTTTTGGTTTGTCCTGAAATAACAAAGAACCTATTATATGTATCTAAGCTGACAAAAGACTATCCTTGTGAGTTTACCTTTGATTCTGACCATGTGTTTGTCAAGGACAAGGCAACAAAGGCAGTGATTACACAAGGAAGAAGACTTAATGATCTGTACATGTTGAAGGATGCACGGTTTCATGCTTTTTACTCTAACCGGCAACAAGCTACAAGTGATGAGGTGTGGCATTGCCGTTTGGGTCATCCTCACAAGGACATCCTTCAGCATCTCTCAAAGACAAACACAATAATAATGAATAAGGCGAGCATGAAGACTATCTGTGATGCTTGTCAAGTAGGGAAGAGTATTAGACTTCCATTTTCTGTTTCTGAAACTGTTACTTCTAGACCACTGGAGAGAATACATTGTGATTTGTGGGGTCCTAGTCCAGTGATATCCTCTCAAGGGTTCAAGTACTATGTAATTTTTGTTGATAATAAAACTCGGTTTACCTGGTTCTATCCTCTAAAGCTCAAGTCTGAATTCTTCTCCGTATTCCTTCGTTTTCAGAGCATGGTTGAAAATCAGTGTCAACAAAAGATAACACAGTTTCAGTGTGATGGTGGTGGTGAATTCATAAACAAGCCTTTTTGAGTCATCTGTCGAAATGTGGCATCAAACAGCTGATCTCCTGTCCACATACACCTCAACAGAATGGCAACTCCGAAAGGAAACATAGGCACATTGCAGAACTTGGTCTTACTATGTTATATGGCAGTAAGGTTCCACTACAAATGTGGGTTGAAGCTTTCTTCACCGCAGTGTTCTTGGGGAATCTGTTGCCATCTTCTGTCCTTCCTGATAATAAAAGTCCATTCGAGTTGCTCCATGATAAGGTCCCAACTTACACTGCTTTGCGAGTCTTCGGGTGCAAATGCTTTCCATACTTGCGACCATATATGAAGAACAAGTTGGATCCAAAGTCGTTGGTGTGTGTCTTCCTTGGCTATAATGAGAAGTACAAAGGATATCGCTGTTTGCATCCTCCTACTGGTCGTGTCTTTATCAGCAGACATGTCTTGTTTGAGGAATCTGTCTTTCCTTTCTCAGATATATACAGCCGGTATCATCCTCCTACGCAATCATCTCTTCTAACCTCATGGCGCTTGTCTAATCTTACACTGACATCAGATCAGGACAAGAGATGTGATACAAGAGTCGACACCGAACCTCTACCAGTCAAAACCATCACACTCACTGATCACATTGTTCAACCGCAACAAGAGTAGCTGTTTCTGACAATGTAAATGAGTTCAATGCTGTACATGAGTCGTCCAGTGT